>VYZR01110639.1:0-79867 GCA_013400675.1 Oxylabes madagascariensis | reverse complement strand
GTTTTTTTTGGTGTGTGTTTTTGTTTGTTTGTTTGTTTGTTTGTTTGTTTTTTGTGCTTGTTACTCATTATGTGTACGTGGAATAATGTCACATATCAAAGTAACACTGAGCTTCAGCCAGCTCTGTGGCAAGCAGTGAGATCATTGTTTCTGTTCTGCAGCTGAGGTTTGGAATCTGCAGACTAAAGCAGGCCCTTGCTTCTCTTTCCAGCTGGTCTTAGGTGCATTCCCATGCAGTGGCAATTCTTACCAAATGGGATTTTGAGTAACAAATTTGAGGACAAAACATGTTAGGCACTATATATTATGCAGAGAAGGAAATAAAAAGAATGAAAGATTTTTTTTTTTCCAAGTCAGAGCTAGAATTGTTTGTGCTGCAGGTTCTACTCTGCCCTCAGTTTAAAGCAAAATGTCTTGCTAAAACTTAGTTTTTGGTTTATTTAAGACACAGCATCCTTCACCCAGCAGAGTCACCATGAGGACGTTTCCTCTTTTTGGTGATCCCTCACATCATTTCTTCCCCTGTGGGTTTCTATTTACACCCTTTACCTTTTCCTTCTTCTCAATTGCATTTCCCATTTGATGACTGAATTGGCCCCACCAGACTTTAGCAAATCCTCTGTTTAATAAAACAATTGCCACCATCCCCACCCAAAGCCCCTCCCACCCCAACACCAAAACTCTGCTTGAGTCCTCAGAGGAGGAAAATTTGCAAGAAATAAAAGATTGAGGCTGCCTGGCTGGTGGAACTTCACTTAATTAACCTAATTGAAATTACAAGTGTTGCTAATGAGACAAAAATAGGCCAACAAATAAATTATTTCCATTACATGTCATTTGAAAATAATTAGCAGAAGATAAACATTTAGTTCAGTGACCAGATGTGGCCTCTAGTTCTCTGTGCTGCTCTTTAGCACGGGGAACTTTGTGAAGTGTAAATGAAATTAGAAACTGCAGCTCTGTAGCAATGTAATGTGGCCTTCTATAAATCCCTGGTAAGCTCTGACAGCAATATCCAGGTTAGTACACAGACCTTGAATGAAAGGGAGGGATTTGCAGTACAGCCACAGGAGGGTAAGAATTCATTGAGCACTACCAAAAAAGAAAATGGGAGGTGTTTATCAAAAAATGAGGACAAATATGTACATTATTTTGCAAATACTGCTTTGATCTCTATAGCAAAANCCCCAGCCAGTGGGCAGGCCAGGGGGAGGGGTTGGGGCAGACCAGGGAATTTGGGCTCAGGAGAGGGGCGAGGGGAATACATGGAATGTCCCATGTGCCTATGTACAGTGTGCAAAACCCAAAACACCCAGGGCAAATAACAACAAAGTGAACTTACAGCCTAACGCACTACAACATTCCTGGGGAATTTAGGTTATCCCAGGTCTGTGGGCAGACTAATTTAGTAGTGACAGAAATAATTTGTTTCCTTTTGTTGGTGGTGGTGGTTTTTTTTTTTTTTTGCCTTGCTACTTTGGGGCTGGAAGGATGATCCAAATGGCCACAACCACAACTTTCTGATGCCTTTGCATCCTTTGAGACCTCAGGATTCTCTGACAAGAGATTTCTGTACCTCCCTACCTGGAAATTTGGTGCCACTGTGCTGGACAGCAGCCTTTAGAGCTTCCAGCTGAGGGCATCATTTGCTCAATCTGTATTTGCAATCTATGTGTTTCTTCAGGGATATTTATTTCCTGGGAAAGGAAACTCTCCTGTGAACCTCAAACACAGGCAGGGTTTGCTGTTCACACATATGTCCTGGCGAAATTCCTGGGACTGCTCCTGACAGAGCTGCTGAGGTGCTCCCGTGTTGTGGGAGCTGTCAGCAGGTACCTGTGGGCAAAACTGCCTGGAAATTTGGTAGGGACAGGCTTTGTCCCCTCTAGTGCTGGCAATCCCAGGGAAATCTGGCAGCCTGAAAGGAAAGCCCTGTCTGTCAGGAGCCCTCCTGNTGTCCTCATTTTTTGAAAAGCCCCTCCCACCCCAACACCAAAACTCTGCTTGAGTCCTCAGAGGAGGAAAATTTGCAAGAAATAAAAGATTGAGGCTGCCTGGCTGGTGGAACTTCACTTAATTAACCTAATTGAAATTACAAGTGTTGCTAATGAGACAAAAATAGGCCAACAAATAAATTATTTCCATTACATGTCATTTGAAAATAATTAGCAGAAGATAAACATTTAGTTCAGTGACCAGATGTGGCCTCTAGTTCTCTGTGCTGCTCTTTAGCACGGGGAACTTTGTGATGTGTAAATGAAATTAGAAACTGCAGCTCTGTAGCAATGTAATGTGGCCTTCTATAAATCCCTGGTAAGCTCTGACAGCAATATCCAGGTTAGTACACAGACCTTGAATGAAAGGGAGGGATTTGCAGTACAGCCACAGGAGGGTAAGAATTCATTGAGCACTACCAAAAAAGAAAATGGGAGGTGTTTATCAAAAAATGAGGACAAATATGTACATTATTTTGCAAATACTGCTTTGATCTCTATAGCAAAAGTACTTCTGTAGCTGCATATGCGCTAATTTGCCTCTTCTAAAGAAATGAAAGCTAAATATTTTTAAATTAATGGGTTCTAAAAGCATCAGGTGAAAACATCTGTAGCAGAACAGGGGCTCTGTGTTTGGAGTTTGCAGTCAGATTTCTGTCTCATTAAATCAAGGCTGTTTAGAGAGGAAGGTTTCCAACACCCTGGAGTTTGAGCCACAAGGAAAGCTCTGCACAGAAGATTAATATGAAAAATGATGGCAGGATTCAGCTGGAGTTTCTTTGGTTAATTTTGTAGCAGAGGAGAAGTTTAGTCCCTGTATGGTAGAAGGCCCTGCCAGGAGGAGAACTAACAAAAATATGTATTTTACATTTTCTTTGACATTTTCTATGTAGAACATGAGATCTTCAGGCAAATGAATTTTACATGTACCTAAACTACTTTTAAAGCCACTTTTAACACTTTAAACCCCACCAAATTAATGTATTTTGTTACAGTGCAAGGTGTTTGTCATGCTTGTCACCAAATCTGAATTTTTCTACTGGACAAAGCAAAGAACATTCCTTCCTAATTTATCTTCCCTAAGTTCATAATTTATGATAGTCTCCATTTTTGACTATCAGATTTAAGCCACCTGTTAACGTTTATTTTGGAGCAATCAGTTTTAAGTCTTACAGTGGGAGGGGATAAAACCTCCCCAAACCAACAGCTTCCCCACAGCTCCTGTGGCCTGAGAGGACTGAAGGAGTTTCTGGCCCTGCTGGTGTCACCACCATTTCCTGGCTGGCATTTGACTGAAGTTTCTTCTTATTCCAAAGATCTTCTTGTCTTCCTGTATCGTAAGTCCTGCTGCTCTCAGGGGTCCGATCCTGGCTAGCTCAACACCCTAAGGAGCTGGACTTCGATAAAGAACCAAGATAAAAGATTTCGAGGCAGCTCTTTCTCCTTTCCTGGGTTGCCCCAGGTCTTTATTTGATGCCGCCTGTTGATGTCCAAGCCAGTCACAGGACAGCGGAAAAGCAAAAGAGGATCCGCATGGCAGCCTCCGGTTTTGTCCCCGGGGGGACAGGGGTGGGGGATTGGGATTGACCCCAGCCAGTGGGCAGGCCAGGGGGAGGGGTTGGGGCAGACCAGGGAATTTGGGCTCAGGAGAGGGGCGAGGGGAATACATGGAATGTCCCATGTGCCTATGTACAGTGTGCAAAACCCAAAACACCCAGGGCAAATAACAACAAAGTGAACTTACAGCCTAACGCACTACAACATTCCTGGGGAATTTAGGTTATCCCAGGTCTGTGGACAGACTAATTTAGTAGTGACAGAAATAATTTGTTTCCTTTTGTTGGTGGTGGTGGTTTTTTTTTTTTTTTGCCTTGCTACTTTGGGGCTGGAAGGATGATCCAAATGGCCACAACCACAACTTTCTGATGCCTTTGCATCCTTTGAGACCTCAGGATTCTCTGACAAGAGATTTCTGTACCTCCCTACCTGGAAATTTGGTGCCACTGTGCTGGACAGCAGCCTTTAGAGCTTCCAGCTGAGGGCATCATTTGCTCAATCTGTATTTGCAATCTATGTGTTTCTTCAGGGATATTTATTTCCTGGGAAAGGAAACTCTCCTGTGAACCTCAAACACAGGCAGGGTTTGCTGTTCACACATATGTCCTGGCGAAATTCCTGGGACTGCTCCTGACAGAGCTGCTGAGGTGCTCCCGTGTTGTGGGAGCTGTCAGCAGGTACCTGTGGGCAAAACTGCCTGGAAATTTGGTAGGGACAGGCTTTGTCCCCTCTAGTGCTGGCAATCCCAGGGAAATCTGGCAGCCTGAAAGGAAAGCCCTGTCTGTCAGGAGCCCTCCTGGGCTCTTGGATGGAAGGGAGCCAGGGACTCATCACATTTTGTAAACAAATTCACCATCACAACAGAAATCAAAATTTCTTTCTGATTAGGGCCTGATGGTTCTGCTCCAGACAAAACCCAGCACTTTCCTTGTGCCTTTTTGTCAACGAGTTTGGGACTTACTAGGATGTCAAGCAATACTTTATTCAAAATAATTTAGCTCTCCATTTGCATAAAACTTTTGTATTATTTGCCATCAGTAAAACTGGTAAAAATCTGAACATTTTCTGCAAGTGGTTTTCAGATATGTCTATCAGGGCTACGACATTTGTGTAGCCCATATTTATCTAGATATCCAGACTCAATCATATACTTGACTGATATCCCATGTGATGCTCTGGTCTGGCTGTTGGGAAGTCAATGTTGATTTTCTGCTCAGCCTGAGCTGCTTTTTTCCCCCCAGAGAAGGGGAGTTACAGAAATTATCAGCTGGCTTTTAATTGTCCCAAACTGTACTTGCAAATGGGTTCACTGGAACATTCCTCTGAACATCAATTTACGGACTCCTTTGCAGGATCTAGACCTATTAGATAAACAAGCCTTTCAAAGCTAATAGGTCAATAAATAGGCAGCAAGTGAATTCTTTATTTATTCCAAGGTTGAATGCTTGTCTTAGTGGGTCTCTGAGGAAAGCAAACAACAAAAAAACCACTCATAGAAGGACAGATAATTATCCTGGCGTGCTGCGGGGAAATTCAGGCTTGTTTGTGTATGGGATGGAGCTGAGGTGCTGAGTGGGAAGATAAGAGTGGGAACAGGGAATTGTGCAGGGGAGGATGGAGGGAGCAGGCACCCAGCACCAAACCAGCCTGGAACCCCTCACGCCCCCTTAAAAACACACAAGCAGAGAGAGCAGATCAAGTGACTGAATGTTAACTAAACAAAGCCCTCAAAAATAATTGCATTTTTTCATATTGTGATTCATTTCAATTTCATGAGTCTCAAAACACCACTTCTCAAGTGATTAATGTTTTCTCCGTTGATTGCAACTGCGCTTGAGTGAAGGTCTTTCTTCATAGTTTTAAACAAAGAAATGTTTTAAGGGTCACAAGATTAATGGCCCGACACTGAGGAGCCTTTCCCCAGCTATGCAGGAGAGCAGGTGGGTTGTAAAATCAAACTCAATCCTTAAGTGATGTGAAATCCAAAATTATAATCCACTTTTGGAAATAAAACTTACCTCATGTGATATACTATTTTTATGAAATTTTTTCCACTCTTCCTGCCTTGCAGTCTTTTTAATGTTTTTTTATCTCCTAGATTTTTTCTCCTCCTTTCGGACTCTTTACTTGTGATTATTTTTTTTTCCTCATCACTGTATTTGAGTAAACAAAGAAATAATAAAGATGTCAACTTCAAAAAAGTGTGAATATTTTCCCTTACTAGCACTGGTGAGTTAGCAACAGAATTTGGTTCACATTGTCTAAATGTAAGGAAATTATGTAATTTAGAACCTAAAAAAGCCCCCAACTCCTCTCAAAAAACCCAGCATAGCTGAAGGTTAATTAACAGCCCTGTACACACTCATTTATTGGACTTTTTTAGCTGCAATTCCTTTATGTCCACTGGAAGTGGCAGCTGGGTCAGTGTGGGGGGGTTTGGCTGCCTGAGTGCCCAGGGGACAGAGGGGACAATTTGTGGGCTGGAATGACCCTTGCAACTCGAGAGACCCCACCCTCAGGGAGAGCTTTCCATCTTGACCCACCCCAAACCCCTCCAGGCATACCGTGCCTCCATTTACCCACTTTTACTGGCTCACAGGATATCTTTGTGAGATGATTTAGAGTTCTTCGCCTGTGCTCTGGTGAGCTGGTGAGAAATTGGCATATCTTAAGTATATTAAAATGCCGCTTGTTTTGTAGTTTGCTGTCTGTTCACCTGTAATTTGATTTTAAATGGACAAAGATCCATTTAAGGGACTGCAGTTCTCTGCAGGTGAGGTTGTTTCCACCAGTGAGAATTGTTCTGAGCAGGCAAAGCTGGGAGCTCTGGGGAGCTGGGCAGGGACCCAGGCCTTGCTCACCTGTGGCAGATGTTGCTGTTACATTTTTAGGCCTCAACTTTGTCATTTTTTTCCCTCAATTCTCTGATAAAAGACAAAATTCCAAGCTTCCTCACTTGTACCTGGAGGTTATGAAAGAATTTAGTTGTTCTGCCATGAAAATGTTATTTTTTGGCTTTAGTAAGATATTTGAATTAAGTTGGCTGCTTTTTTTCTGGGCTCCAGCTTTGAGCAGGGAGGGTTCCATCAGAATTTGTGCTTTTGCAAAAATAATCTTTCTTCCTAGGATGACACCTGGTTTGAAGCTGTTTTGTCACCATGCCCTGTTGACATTTATAAACCAAAGGATGTGTTTGGACAGACTCAGCAAAACAACAGAGAGGGACAGAAAAACCCTGAAGTTCTCATGGTCCAGAGCTGCTTCTGCCCTGGATGAAATGTAGGGCGAGAAGGAGCTGGAATCTGTAGACAATATATATATTTTATAGGTACTTGGAATTTCTTAATACCAAGAGAAAATAAGTGATTTGTGATGCTCACTGGCACAAAACTATGAAAGGTGCAGTAGGCAATTATTAAAAGGCTTTTAACAAAGACAAGTATGTTCTGGAATATTGTTCATCAATAGGATGCTCATTAATTCTGGCTGTACTGTAGATTAGATTTTTAAACCTATTATTTGCAGATAAAATTCATTCAGGTATTCAACTTTGAGATATTGCTTTATGCATTCTCTTTATTCTCTACACAATTTATGGAAGAGTACTTAAGATATTGGCTAATGAAGTCTTTCACTTTCAAGAGAAAAAATAAATTAGTCTGGAAAATATGGGATAAACATAACCAAGAATAACAAATACTTACACTCCCAGAATTAAAAAAANGGAAGAGTACTTAAGATATTGGCTAATGAAGTCTTTCACTTTCAAGAGAAAAAATAAATTAGTCTGGAAAATATGGGATAAACATAACCAAGAATAACAAATACTTACACTGCCAGAATTAAAAAAAAAAATTAAAAAAAATTAAAATATTAATCTGAGGAGTTGTGTTAGTGTTTGAATTTGGGATTTTTGCAGTGGTTTTCTGGTTTGGGCTGCAGCACTCCCAGGGATCTCTGACTGTGTCTGAAATCCAGCACATGAATTCAAAGCTTTTGGAAACTATTGTTTCACTGCAATTAGCAACCACACTCAGCTGAGATGGCAACACGCTGAAAAATTAATTGAGAATTTAACCTTCAAATGGAAAATGCATAGGACACACTTTATTATAATCAGCTTACACAGTCATCGATGCCTTTAGAGATAATTTGAGTTTCTTACTGTTCTACTTCTGGCCAATTAAAACAAAAAGGTATTTTTGCCAAGCAGCATTGATTCGGTGTCTGTGATCCTGTGTGAGGGGCAGGGTTCTGAGACTCCCTGCTTCTCTTTGCTGGGTGGATGAGTAACGAGATTAACAGCAAAATCTCTTTGCAGCTTTTAGAACAAAAGCTAATCAGCACTCCCATAAAAGTTTAAAATTGTTATATTCTTTAATTTTGCATATTGTTAGCTGCAAGCTGATCCTTATTGTTTGTTTTATTTTCATCTGTCAGAAACAATGCCAAAATATATTTTGTCTGCCTTGAGTGGGTGCAATTAGTCCTGAGCTGGAACAATCTCTGAGGTTTGTGTTTGATTGAACAATCTGATCTGGTAGTGCATATGCCACAACCATTGCCCACCAAAAAACATCAAATTGTATCCAGATAGTGTAATAACTCTCTTCAAGTAAAATCCACTGGCATAATTTTATAAATGAGTTATAAATGAGGGAGAAATGAATAATAGAATATTTAAACATAGAAATATAAGTCCTAGTGTACTTTGGGATGTTTTCATATGTTTTTTCACATATTTGCAGACTTAAATTTTTTTTGAAAAATCAAAACCAATAAACCCCCCAACATCTACCAAGACCCCCAAATTACACGTTTTAAGAGAATTTTATGATATTTTACATTAATGAGTCACTAGTAGTCAAATATATTGAATTACAGTACAAAACCCCAGACATTGATATCTCTTGAACACTGAATCAGGATGCCATCAAAATCCTTGACACAGCACTAAAAAGCCTCATAGAAACTGTGATAATTTTCAGTGCTCTTGTTCATAAAAATAGAATTATTTTTAAGGGATAAACCCACAGCATCTAGAGAGTTCCCCCACATGTATAATGTATTCACAGTTTGTATTTTTCTCTTATCTGTGAAATTTGCATTCTTCATAAGGGTCCACATTTGATCTGAAATCTTTTGGTGCTTATGAACTGTAAGAAAAATTACATTAAACAAAGGCTAGTCTGCTCCTACTTTCTTTTACAAATATGAGGAGGCATTCGACAAAGGTTGTATCTCTGAAATTTTCTGTCAAAGCTTGCTCCAAACCAGAATTTCCCCACATGTTGATTCCAGTCCTAATGTTTTCAGAATGCACATTGAAGCTCCAAGGAAGGCTCGAGGTGCAGTCCCAGAGAGGGACAAAGGACTGATAAGCACAACTTCAGTCCCTGGGGAGGTAGAGGGCTTCACCTAAAGAATAAAACCCCCACTGAGCACAGGAATAAATATGGATAAGGCTTGGTTCTGTCAGGGGAAATTCTCTTCTATGGCTGCTGGCATTGCATGAAGATCTCAGTAAAGGATAAGAATAAAAAGGATTCACTGGGCATGTAATCTACTTGCATTTTTAAAAGGTTGTGAGTTTATGCACAAAAGGTTGAATAAAAGTCAAAAAATCAATTGCCCTCAACTTAGATGAAACAACGACTGCAATGGTCACTGCTTGGTTTGGGAAGAGTGCATGTCCTGCTGCCAGAGATTGTCTTATGCAAGATGAGGCTCAAAGAAGGGTTTGGGCTGGGAGGGAGCCCATCCAGTGCCACCCCTGCCATGCCCAGGGACACCTTCCACTGTCCCAGGCTGCTCCAAGCCCCAATGTCCAACCTGGCCTTGGACACTGCCAGGGAGCCAGGGGCAGCCACAGCTTCTCTGGGCACCCTGTGCCAGGGCCTGCCCACCCTGCCAGGGAACAATTCCTTCCCAGTATCCCATCTAACCCTGCCCTCTGGCACGTTGAAAAAATAGGTTTGTTTTTTCCCTGATGATCTGGAGACTAAAGTGGGCACTGAAATCTCCAAATTTGTAGGTGGCACAAAACTCCTTAGAGCTATCAAATCTTTTATAAATGACAAGAAAACCCAGAGGAGCTCATGGAAGTGAGCAGCAATTCAGGAGCAGATGAACTGCAGCAAACATGAGTTTGGGTAATATGGAGAGAAGGGAATAGTCCAGCTTATGCTTATTTGGAATAATTACAGCTTAGAAAGGGCTACATTGTGGTCACTGCCCGTTTCCAAAATCAGTCAATACTGAGTGGCAGCCAAAAATCCCAGCTGAGTGTTGGGGATCCCCAGGAAGGGGAGGGATGGGACAGGGAGCTCCGTTCAGCCATGGAGCTTTGGTGTGCGCACATCCTGTGTATGGTGTGCTTCCCCTTTTCCTGACCCTGCTTTGCCATAGAAATCCCGACATTTAGGATTGCAGTGCCCTTTCTATCGGTGGTGCCCTGTTCATAATTTGTCACTTTATGATTCCTTCTGTGGGGCACTGCAACCCACATCTTCCTCCATCCAAACCCCAACGGATCCCAATATTCCCACTGTGCCTTTTGTACATTCCAAGCAGCGCTTACAAAATGTGCCTGAATATTTTTGCAGACTCTAGAGGTCTTTGGAATATGAGTGCAATCTCTGGTTTGTTTGTTTGGGGTTTTTTTTAAATTAGTTTGAATTGTTAGGAATTCTGTGTGTGACAAATCAGGCAATTGCAGCTACGTTAATAAACGGTGTTTCAAGGTATTTTGCACAATCTGTTTGAGAGTAATAAGCAAGTAAATAAAATTTCCCTATAGTGAATAAACCCATATATTTTTCTGAATCTCCACTACTAAAGTGACTTTTTCAATTAATTTCAAATTATACTGTTTTCCACCCAGGTGACTGGGAGCCCAGGGCTAAATATTCCCAATGTCAGGGCACTGGGAGAACCAGTCCTAATTTGAAATATTGCTGTTGGGTGCAGTGAAGTTGCAAAGATAAAAGTGAGTTTGGAATTTATCCTGTTTCATGGATATTCTTTATTTTCTCCTGTACAACTCCCCTGTCACAGAAACACTGGCAGTGTTGGTTTGCATTGATTTGATTCACCTCTTTTCAAATGAAACAGGGCTACTTTTTCATCTTTTGCAGGAGTGATTGTTAACTACAGCAAAATTGTCACAAGCAGTAGGTCAATTAATTACTCCATTTTTAAGCTCCTCCTTGTAAAACAGCAATTAATTTAACTGCATTTTGGTGGATTTTGTTCTCCGGACTTATCCATTTGAAGTCACTGTCATTCTAGGCAGATAACACTGCTTTATTGTATGTGACAGCTTTTCAGTAGTTCATATTTTCTTCTTTAATGAATGCTGGGACTGAGTTTATTTTTAATTATCTATGGCACCTTTTTATTATTAGCAGAATGGGAAAGCAGTAAACCAGGAGTTTGTGAAGTGAATGGGGGCTATCAACCTCCTAAAAGAGGATGTTAAATAGAATGGATTGCAATGTCCAGGTTTTATAGGATGACATAAAAATTATAAATATTTGCAGTTCAGACACAGTGCAGCTTCAAGGACTTTCACAGTTTTCTTATCCCTTCTTCCTTTAAGCTTCCATTTTTTTTCATTTTCATCGCAAATGAGGAAGAGCCGTGGATTGTTCAGTGAAGCCCTTGTGTACAAGGCCTCCTTGTTAAACAAGACAGAATTTGCAGCACTCTGGGAATGACTTTGGGTGGAAAAATGATAAAAAAGTATTGTTGATCTTTAATAGTTTGGTGACTTTTGTCCTTAGGCAACTTTATTTCAAATTACAGCTAACAGAGTTGGTACATGTAGAACTGAACAATTGTAACCAGTTGTAAGTTACTATAACGTTGCTGCATGGTTGGTAGGGAGACAAAGATCTTTAAGATGATACTAGTGAATTCTGCCTTTTAAGCAGAGAGGGAGATTCCAGCAGCTCAGTCTCAGAATGATTGGTTCAAATAACTTGCACAAGATAATTTCCATCCTGAGAGCTGAAGCAGCAAACATCCAAAACATTCACTGCAGTGGCTGGAAGGTTTGGAGAAAGGATGAAGAACAGGGAGATAATTTGAGGAGCATGTTAAAGGCTATCCGACTCATTAGCATCTCAAATGATCTATCAAAGTGTGGTTCAGACTGAAAAGGGAATAAATACAACATTATCCTTTTGTGTTGCCAAATGTAGGGCACCAAATGTTTGCTTCTGTGGTCTGCTCTGATCAGCGGAGTGGCTCTTTTGACTCCAGTGGAATTATGCTTGGGATGAGCCTGGCCCCATGACCCTAATCAAACTGAATAAGATGAAAGGTTTCAGTGAAAAAAGAGCTCAATCTCCACATAAGATCTTTATAAAGTATTATGGGATTAGGCCTTTAAGAAAGGGGGAAAAATATATAGTGGCATTTTAATCAGGCACATCATGGTAAAGGAGACATAGAGCATTAATTTAATGGAAAGGTTTTTATAGGCTCATGATATAGCTAAGGAATGAAATAAATCACATAAATGTAAAACACAATGTGATTTCTAGTACAAGAGGATCTGGTTCTTTGACTGTGCATAGCAATTTGTGTTTTTCTGTGTTTCCTGTAATTTACATATTTTTAATTGTGCTGAAATCTGCACTAGACCACTGAGAGTCAACTTTTTTACTTCAGGGGTCACCCTAAACTCATTAAGGACAGATTGACTTTGTGTTTATTAGAAGGCCATGTCTGCTAAACCAGCGACTCTGCACTCCCTCAGCTGGTTCATGCAGAGCTGCTTTGTTTGCCCCAGATTAGTGATGTGAGCTGCGTGTCCATCCCAGCGAGATTAGTGCAGAATACCCTGTTCTACACTCCAGGAATTCCTACCCATCTAATCCCCACATAGAGCGTGGAAGTATTTTTCCAAATATGGGAGAGTTAGAGGAGTAACCAAAGGCCAGGGATTGTTTATTCTCTGGATTTATGTGCCTTCATTTTCCCCTTTGCTTTTAGGTGTTTATTGTTAGGAGTGCCCACAGCAGAGTCTGTTTTTTGTTTCTTCAGCCCTGTGGCTGCCACACCAGATCTTTTCCCTTGGTTTTGTGCGTGGCTGTCTGAAGAAACAGCAAAACTGGGCACAAGAGATGATTCCTTTTAATGAGTCTCACAAAATTGAACCAGGGATTCAATTTTGATGCTGGCTACCCCTTTCCGTGTTGTCATTGTTCTTTTGTGATGATCCTTTTATTCTTATTCACTTGGAAATGCCACAAGAAAAATGGATGATTTTCTGATAGCACAGAAGAATGAAGATCAAACGGCTTGTGATGTGGCAGGTTGACTTGTGGCATTAAACGCTTCCCATTGGTTATTTTTGTTAGAAAATTAGTGAAATGAGAAGACTTATCCATCCCCCCTGGCCCTGTAGAAGGTTTACAGAGGAGGTTTTTTCAGGTCAGTCTTTCCTGGCACCAGCTGACAAATCAGGTGCCAGCACAGGTCAGCCCTACAGCCATTAAAATATTGCTGTGTGAGAAGTGAATTTGTGTCCTCAAGCTACTCAGAAATGCCACAAGTCCAATACTGAAGGACTAAAAATACGAAAAAGGAGACCTTGGATAAGAGAAATGGGGTGTATGGTGGCCAGACTGGTGTTTGTGCTACTGATTGCCATGGAAAAATATTGCCTGGAGAGGTTTTGGTGATAGGGATGTCCCAAAGTAGAGGTAAATGGGTTTCTTGGTAAATTTCTCATGCTGTACAAGGGTAGCAGAAGGGAGAAAATCTATTTCCAATGCATATTTGGCTGTCATTGAGCTCTGTGTGTACAGCATGGGTGATGGAGGGCTGCTCTGCCCTTCAGCCTCTGAGCAGCAGCTCCCTTGGCTTGTTATGTGCTGCCCCAGAGTGCCTGGGAGCTGAAATCAGTTACCTCAGCCCTAACTTTTAGAAAGTTAGGATATGGAAAAGAAGGAGGTGGCAGTGCATGCTGAGCTGGTGGAGATCAGAGAGGAAGGGAAGGGAAAGGAGGGAATGTGCAGAGCCAAAGGAAAGCTGATGGTTCTCACTCCAGGCAATGGGAACTGCTTCTGCTTAGAACATGGAAAGAAGGACCTTTGCTCCCAAAAAGTAGGAGCACTGAGGGGTCCCCTCTATTTTATATCCATCATTTGTGTCATTTATTGTCATAATCATCACCTCTACAAGGTCTATTATTAACATGCCAGGGATCAACAAAGAGTTGGGATGGAATCTCCTGTTTTTCTGGTGGATAACAAAGGGCCCTAGGAGGGGAGTAAAGCAGCTGCTGGAGGTATTTTGTCATTATTTCACTCATTTGCAGGAAGACACACACATAAGCACTTAAGGAAGTCTTATACCCTATCCTTTTTCGTAAAGGAAACTGAAGATTTTAATCTGTCCTGTAAGAATTTGGCTGAAAAGACAATTGACAGAGAAAATGATATCACCCCAAAAAGACTCTGCCTTTCATGTCATTGGGATGAGAAGAGCTAAAAAACACATTAGGTGGTCTTTAGGAAGTCAAGATTTGATGAGAGTCTCCAAATGATAGCAACACTTTCATTAAGGCAAAAATATGAATGAAAGAGATAAGAGAAGGAAACAAATATAAATCAAGCACTCTAGATTAATCCTAATTAGGCCACAGCTGGGAATGACTGGCAGAAAATGTGGGGAGGGGGCCAGAGTGAGGGAAGGAATGGGAAGTTCTCCATTAAGTTCATCCATGAACACATGGATGTCACTCAGTGCAGTTTTAGCAAATAATTAAGTGGATAAATTTGCTGTTATATCAGTCACCCATGCACTTTGGGCCCAGAACAGTGTTATGGCTACAGAAGGGTTATTAAAGCACAGGTTGTGAGTTTCTTGATCCCAGATCTCCCTGTTTTATTGACTATGCTATCACTACAAACATCCTTGTCATTTTGTGCCTGGAAGAAAGTTCTTTCCAGTGGCAGTGCATCCACTTGGCTAAAGCACATGCTGTGGGGGAGTGAAAGAGCAACCAGAGTCACTTTAGCTTCCCTCATCTCCATCCCCCCCAAGCAGTATTCCTGAATAACCAGCAGGACTGTGGGGCTGGAGCTGCAAGAGCTGAGCTACTCTGGGTGGCCCTGCATGGATGCAAATAAAGGAAATCAAACCCAGGGCACTGAGCTGTGCAAGACAGGAGTGGTGTGTGTGACACAGGAGTGGTGTGTGGGACACAGGAGTGGTGTGTGTGACACAGGAATGGTGTCTATGGCAGGGGACAGGGATGGTGTGTACGGCAGCACACAGGGATGTTTTGGGGCTGTGCAGCTGAAGATGTTGGGAGCAGAGCTGAGCTGCATCCCGTGCTGGGGCCGTGGGTGTCCCCAGGGGGTGGCAGTTGCTGTGAGGGGGCCCTGGGATGACCCACGGCGTGGGGCACTCAGCAGGGCCCCGGGGGGTTCCAGTGCCCACCCTGCCGTGGTCCTGGTGGCATTGGGGCTGGGGCCGTGTGTCACGCAGTCCCTCAGGGGCTGGGGGCCTGGGCTCAGCGTGGTCACCGCGGTGTCACCGCACTGCTGCCGCGGGTGTGCGCAGGCACCGGGGTCGGGCTCTGCAGGGCTGGGGGAGGCTGGGTCGGCTCAGGGCCCCCAGGGCTGGCCGGCAGCACGGAGCCCTCCTACAGAGCAGTGTGCCCACAGGAGAGAGTGCCCACAGGAGAGTGTGCCCACAGGAGAGAGTGCCCACAGGAGGGTGTGCCCACAGGAGAGAGTGCCCACAGGAGGGTGTGCCCACAGGAGGGTGTGCCCACAGGAGAGAGTGCCCACAGGAGAGTGTGCCCACAGGACAATTTGCCCACAGGACAATTTGCCCACAGGACAGTGTGCCTTTCAGGACAGTGTACCTTTCAGGACAGTGTGCCCACAGGACAATGTGACCATCAGGACAATGTGCTCATCAGGACAGTGTGCCCATCAGGAGCTGGAGGAGCTGTGGTTTAACACAGACTGTCCCCAGTGCCTGGGGCACAGCCCCCAGGGTTTGCTGCCTTGGCATGCTGGTGCCAGCACAGCCAGGGTTTGTGTGGGGACACTGGGGGTGATTTACAGCCAGGGACAGTATGTGCTGGGGGTTTGCTGGTCACTGCACCTACAGGGCCATCAAAGATCAGCAGAGCAGTTTGGGACAGACAGCAATCAGTTTATGAATAGAAAATGGGATTGCTCTATAGTTTTAAGGGATTGAAGGATCAATAGGGGTTCGGGACATGAGGTGGGATGGGAAAGGCTGCACCATACCAGGGCACAGGTCAGTGACTGGAAAAGTTAAAGGGTTAGGGCAGGTAGAACATAAGGCTTGGATTACTGAAAATACCCAAATGCTTTACCCTTGGGCAGATTGTCATTCTTATTGGTGCTTCGTAGTTGTGAGAAATTGTAAGAGGATTTTATTTAACAATGAACAAGAGATTAAATGGAAATACTTTTATGCTGTATACATTGAAATAATTTTATTTAAATGTATACATGAATTTAATTTTGATTAAATATTAGTTTCAGGGAGCTGCAAAACTTTGACGACTTTTTTTCATTTGTTTGTTTGTTTGTTTGTTTGTTTGTTTTTGACTACTGAACCGAGACATTTTCTTATGTCTGTTTTTTCCTCCAAGCCGGTTTTGTTGAAAAAAACTTCATCTACTCTGCCAACACTCATAATACTTAGAGGCTATTCATTCATAGTAGTAAGTCCTTATCTGTAAAATTACCAAGTGGTATTTCAACCTTTTACAAGGTAATAGAGATGCTGGTTTTATTTCAGTCCCTCAGCTCAGCAAACAGCGTGGCAAGTCTGCGTTTGAGGAGAGGGAGAAGAGAGCTACGACTTGGGATCTTTGCAAAGAGAAAAGCTCCTCAGGGATGGTGGCTTTTGAATCCTATTCCCAGTTAAGCATAAGTGTTGAAAGGCAGCCATGTGTTCAGATATGTTATATGAATTGTTCTTAAGGCTAGTAATTTTTTTCCAAGGGTAAGGCTTCCCAGATTTCTTCTGAGCCATCTGTTGAGGAAAGAGAGCATTAGATTGTCAGACATTGTTTTCAAAGCTCACTAAAATATTATCTGTTTAACCCTTGCATTGCTTAGTTTGAGAGAAGGCTTTAAGTGAGGGTTGTTTGTTTCACTGTTTTATTTTATTTTTTTACAAATGGAGAAACAGGGAGGAAATGTTGGGTAGCTTCACTTTGTCTGGAGTAAAGCTAAGGTTGGGATGTGGCAGTTCTGGTCTTGTGACTGGAAATTCCTTTTGCATGTTAAGGTAACGTGCTCAGTGATACCCTTGGATAAAATAAAATTTAGATGATCATTCAAAATCCTTCATCCTTCCTTCCTGGAGCCAAGGAAGGCAGTGAAAAGAAAGAATTGTTGCTTCACCTGATGAGGTTGAGGGGATGACCTGTAGCTCCTGGGGCAGCCATGACTGCCACAACCAAATTTGTTTGCTGAAAGCTCAACCTTACTGAGATCCTGTGATGAATTCAGTTATCAAAGCACAGGCTTGTCACTGGCTTTATAAACTACATTAGGTTATTTGTAGTGATTTTGTGGTGTGTGTCTGAAATTAAATCCTTTTTAAAAGTTCCCCTTAAGGAATTTAAATGTTGCATCTTCTTCACCAGGTTGGAATAGCTGCTTAGAGGAAAGAGTGGCGTCCTGAAGACACTGGGCTATGCACAGCCAATCATATCATATCATATCATATCATATCATATCATATCATATCATATCATATCATATCTATCATATCATATCAATAGTGTTGTAAATATTATGGGATAATTCGTGTTAGTTGTAGTATATAGAATATAGGGATTCATACTGGGGAAAAGGAGGCAGCAGGGACCCCCGTTTCCTGAAAGCTTTTTGCAATTGAAAGAAAATTAACCGAGCCGAAAAGCTTTGTTCACTGACAGCCCCGCACATACAAATGTAAATTTTTGAACATCTCCAAAAGACGATGCCTGCCCCTCAGCGATGAAGGCGTTTCCCTGAACTATGAAAAGAAGACGTTCCTGAAACCCCGGAGCCGACGCTTGCCCATCAGCGACGAAGGTATCACCTCAACACAAAGAAAGGAGGACTTTCCTGGAAATCTGAAGAATCATCTTTTTGACATTCACGAACGAAAAGCGGACTTCCGAGAATGCAGATTTCATGGACAAAAGACACCTGGACCCCATCATCCCGAAGATGTGATCAGCTTCCCCACCAATTTACCAAAAAGACTTTTCCAAAAGCTCATGTGATCCCCAAGCTATGAATTTGTAAAGAGAAACATTAAACCCCAAAAGACCTATTTTAACTACTGCCTCCCTTGTAACAGTATAAAACTGTATCCAAAACTCCCTGTGGTGGTGGACTATCAGGGTCTGTGCTTAGCGCATGTTTCTGGTAGCTCACCCCGCACCGACTCCCGGGCTTGGTGCTGCCCAAATTTATTTTAGTGGCTCATTGAATATTTCTATTAATTTGCATAATAAATCATTATTATTAAAAATTGGCTATTTCATTTATAACAAATATGTTAGGCAGGAAGTGTGTGTAGTGAATGGGAGGTGAAAATGATTTTCCTTAGGTAGGAGTGGTCATTCCTCCAGATGTGACCGTGCCAAGCAGCCCTGATCCCCTGGGATCCCTCAGCAAGCAGGAGGAACTCCCTGCAGCTCCTTCCTTTGCCATTATGGGCAGCCAGATTCCCAAAAACGTTGGGAAAATGGCACTGCTTTGTTCCTCTTTCCCAGCTACATTGCATGGAAAGAGAAGCATACTCAGTGTCTGTGGGATCAGCCTCTCTTGCTCCTGGTAGCTGGGGAAAATGCTTGGAAAGTGTGGTTAATGTCTGCACAGCTGTGGGGACAACATCATGGAAGGATGGAAAGAGACATATATAAGGTGAGGGTGCTCAGTTGTGATAGTTTGGATCTAATAAAACCTGAGTTACATCCATCCACTGGTCCCTCACAAAAACTATTTCTTCATGGAAAGAGCAGGCACTTCATTCTCAGGTCAGGAAAGAAATCCAGCCTGCAGAAGGCAGTAAGTGTAGTGATTTTATAACCCTCAGTGACACTGATGGGAGAATATGGGATTGTTCCTGCTCCTAACAGAGTCCCTTTTCCTGGACAGAGTGGTGAATTGGGATTTACCAGCAACAGCATGAGGGGAATCTCAGGAAAAGTCTCACACTGTAGCTCCAACCCAGTTGTGTGAGTCCTTGTGCTGGTCCTCAGGAGGACAGCGGGAAAAGGATGTAAATCCTTGACTTGTGCAAAGCCTGCCAGTTCCCCAGGGCTGTGAGGAGGAGGGAAAGGAATTACCACAGATATTAAACCCCATCCCTGCCTCCCAGGGATGGCTCCCACAACCACAGGGGTGTTGGAAGGGCTGGATTCCCTTTCTGGGAGGATCTGCAGCATTTTTTATGGGCTGTGGTACAGGAGCAGTGTGCCACGGGTGTCCTTAGCTGTCACCAGCCACTGCAGAGTGCTGTAAATCATCCTTATTTTACTTTATGAATTGTAAAAACTATCATACATTTCACAGGTATCTCAGGACAAGATAGTAAATTTCAAGGGTTTTTTCCCATGAATTTATGGCCAAGCCTCAAAAATAGCTGGAAAAAAACCAGCTGCAGATCTGAGGAGCAATAGATTGTTCTCAGTTTGGGCGCACCACCCCCTTTGACATCAAGGGCAATAGGTGGCCCACGGGGTAATTATAATTACAAAATGAAGGAAAATATGAATCCAGGTGTACTAAGAGAGGGTGAACGTTGGAAGGGCTGTGAATAAAATTACTTTCCAGTAGCATTTTGTTCTTGGCTCACTGTTTCCAGGAACACAGCAAATCACAGCTCCCATCTTCTCTCCCAGATAAACCATTTCTTGCTTTGTTGGTGTTTCTTTTATATGTTTCAGAGCACTGGTGCATCACAGTCCATTTTCAAGGAGAATTTCTTGTTTGACACATGCAAAGAAGAAATTTCCAAAGAAAACTTCGTGTGTTAAAGGGATGTTTTAACCTGTTAAGGATAAGTACATAAATCATTATCATGCTCAAAACAGCTGCCAAATTCTTCTGAGGAAATTTTTGGTGCGCATCAAAAGAGCAAATAATGTCAGTGTGGAGAAGCTGAACTCTTCAGGTGGTGCCGAAGTTCATTCAGATATTTCTCACACTGCTGAGGATGAAACTTCGCCGCAAGGGTGGAAGAAAGTAGCAAGTGAGATGTTACACTGTGAGCACATTAGAGCACTGAAAATCTGTTCCTTGCCTTCCATTCACGTTCAGATCCTACATAATTGATAAAATTCCTGGCTAGAGTTCTGTAGAACTGTTATTTCTGTATAGGGCCAGATGCACTGCTAACTGCTCATTGACATTAACATGTTCTCATCCCTGAAATAAAAATGAACCCTGTTTTTAGCCCTCTTCACATGATCTCTTTCAATCTCCTGTTCTTAGGTTTATCAAATTAAAATGCTTTTCGAGGAATCATCTGGTATTTCCAAGAGGTTGGGCAAATAGAAATATCTTCAAAGACTAAATAAAATTTTGCATTCTACCTTGTTGTAGAGAGGGGAGAAGAAGGATCAAGGAAAGCAAATGTTAGCCTTATTCCTTGTGGCAACACAAATCATTTTGGTATTTATTTTTTCCCACCTTTTGTCTCTTATAGGAGCCATGAGCTTTACATTTCATGCACAGTCATGGAATGCAATAGGATGACTTTCATGCAAGGACATAATGTTGCCAGCTGAAAGTAGTTAGCAGTTTGTATTACAAATATATCTCCTAATTTTCTTTCCTATAGTTATAAAAGCATTCTGTGATAACATTGAATTAAAGTATCTGTATTCTATGAGTAGTCACTTACAAAAAAAGGGAAGTTTTGTTATGTGGTTCTCAGAAGCAATCCAGATAGTCTGTGGATATAAAGGACAAAGATCCCTAAACTGCTTCTGAGGTTTTAAAAACACCACTGCACAAAATTCCTGAATTTGGAGGGGTGCTTCAATATGAAAACACCATTTAAGAAAAATATACTTTATCAATAAGTGTATAGCTTTAAAAGTCTATTGTGAGGCCACTACCTTCTGCTTATTAGATAACTGTATTCAGCAGGTGAAGGCTGTAAGTCAACAAGTCAGTTTAAAAATAAAACTAAGGATAGTTTGTGCTAAGAATAGGAGAATTTTCGGACCTTTTTAGATGGCTTTTCTTCAGGTTGTATTTCATCTATCTGGCCAGTGGGTTTATTCAGCTGTGGACACTCTAATGGCTTTAATCTTATGATCTTTTTGCAACCTTGTCTTTTTCTACCTACAAATAGAAAAGGCACCACAGTGAGAGGTGGGCAGCTTGTTCCTTGTGAATGGAGGCTCTGTTCAACGTTACAGCTCAATTAGGGAGGATTAATCTGTGAAAACAATGAGATCAGCAGATGTTTGTGGAGGAGAACCCAGAACCACTTTGTCTGCTGAGGCTTCTAAAACAATGCTGTTCATTTCCAAAATGTGAGGGTGGGTGGTGAGGAGGGAAGCAAGGATTCAGTAAAAAATACTTTCTTTTCCTTTAAAGTGCCCAAGCACTAATGTAATTATAAAAGGAAACAACGAGATTCTTAATATTCACTGGCAACATAGAAGGAAAAA
Source organism: Oxylabes madagascariensis (assembly GCA_013400675.1). Classification (NCBI taxonomy): domain Eukaryota; kingdom Metazoa; phylum Chordata; class Aves; order Passeriformes; family Timaliidae; genus Oxylabes; species Oxylabes madagascariensis. Next base: position 58,624 of record VYZR01110639.1, on the reverse strand, counting down.
TGCAGAAGACAACAACAGCTGAGAGAGTCTTTCTTTAATCAGGGTCCCTTACAAAGTCCCCAAAAAAGACACAAGAGGTCTGATGAGATATAGCTGCACTAATCCTTGTATTAAAAGAACAACCCCAACGTTCAGGAAGAAGGGGATATGTTAATGAGAGATTGATAATGCAAGACACAGTTGGCTGGAGAAGATTAATGCATTGAAGCAGCCACTACAACAAAGGGCCCAGCAAAGGACGGTGCAACCCTGCCAAGGGTTACACACAGCATCCCCCGAGCCCTCAGTCCCAGCAGGAATTGGGGTGAGGGCATGGGGACATGCCTGAAGCTGGCCTGGCTGTGGGAACAGCAAGACTCATCCTGCTCCTGGGATGGAGCTGCGTGACTGGGGCGTGACTTCCCTGGAAAATCCAGTGAGCAGCAGGGAAACACTTCTGATAGAAAAGGAACCCAAACCATTATGTTCTTCTGCAACATTCTGACTGGAGCAACCCAAGAGAATTCCTTTTCTGGGGAATGCTCAGCCAGCTTTACCCTGGATATGCTGCTTTGGGTCGTGTGTCATCCTCACCAAGCAGCTGCAATATTGAAGAAGAAAATCCACATTCCTCCTCACACAGAAGTTGTTTTAGAGTTGTTTTTTTCTTTCCTGGTGCTGAGCAATGCAGGGGGACCTATGGCACATCACATCACACACAAGCTGCTGTCCTGCCATGCTGCCCCGCTGTAGAATGACTTGGGTGGGTTCCAGCTGGGAGCATGAGTGGCGCAATCGCGGCTTGGGCACCCTCAGGCTCTGCCCACTGCACCCCCAGGGCTGCCCCGCAGCCAGGCCCTGCCAGGGGCTCTGCCTGGGCCACAGCCGAGGTGCTGCCCCAGGAGGGGGATTCCTGGGGTGGGTTCAGCAGTCTGATGGAGGAATGGATGGGGGATGGATGGATGAGGGATGGATGGATGGATGGAGGGATGGAGGGATGGATGCAGGGATGGAAGGAGGGATGGAGGGATGGAGGGATGGATAGATGGATGGATGGCCCTGCGGTGTTTCCTTGCAAGGAGCATTGGGACTTTGTGCTCCCCTTCCTCCTCCTCATCCAACTCCTGCTTCAGGAGACCTGGAGGCAGGCTGGGACGTCCCTGCAAGCCTGGAGCCCAGCCAAAGCAACGCAAACTTTGACCTCTTTAAGTGATATATCAACACAAGCTGAACAACTGCTTCTTTCAGCATGGCTGATTTTGCCTTGTTTTTGCTCTGATTTACAGTTTAATTTGCCTTTGACACCTTCCTTTTCCAGCAGCACATTTTTGTTCATGAATAGCCACTACCTCCTGGCAGCAATCTGTTGGATCCATGAATTTGTGCTGTTTCCTCTGTTGTTTCATCATTTGCAGGACACAAACCACAGGCAATTGCAAAGAGTTGGATCCTCTTTTGAGGAACACTCAGTCACTGAGTTCCTATCTGTCTAGTTTTCTAAATAAAACTGACTTCTGAAATTCCCATATGCTTCATGGGACATTTTCCATGTTCACCAAGAAATAGCTTAATGGAGAAAAGAGGGAGTTTTGAGCACTGGGATTGCTACAACCACAACTGACCTAAGGCTTCCTGGCAAATATCAGGTGGTGACATTTGTTCCAAGCACACAGCAGGGAAGATGTGATATTGGCACTGGGTACCTTTTTAACACTCTTCACATTTCCAGAGCAGTTAGAAGCTGTCTGGAGGATTTCTGGCAAACTTTCCTTGAAAACTACCCATGTGGAGCAGCACTTTCCTAATTGGCTATGATAACCTCCCATGATTAACTTCTCAGGGATTCACATAAGGAGGGATTCCAGAGTATCTTGCAACCAGACTGGCAGGATTTTGCCTGGAGTGCATTAACCCTTCTTCACAATCATTTAAAATTTACTATCTAACCAGGAAACATTTAGAACTCTTTGTACCTCTCCTGTATCAGTGATTGTAAATATAAAGTTATTTGTGTTTCTCTCCTAAGCAATGAATTTATTTTGCAAAACATGCTTTTAAATTCGCGTTGATCTAGACATCAAGATGTTTAATTATGTTTTCATCTGAGTGTTTTAATTTCTCTTAAAAAAAAGTTTTAAATATTGTCCTTCTAAGTATTTAGAACTCTACGGTAATAAATTCCATCATGCTGCTGTCAATTAACAATCTCTAACATTAAGAATTAATTTTAACTCAGCTTGTTTCTAACCTAGTGAAAGTAATTTCCAAACTTCAGTGAGGGAGAGCATTTCTTCTGCCAAAAATGTCTTTGCTATCTCTGGTGTATTTGTGTCTGTAGACATGCATAGAAATCACTGTCATCCCTGCAAGGCTGACTGCCCCAAGAAATGCTTTTACAAGATTTTTTTTGGAATGCACTCAAGGCATTGACTCAGGTGGATTTTCTTAATTCCGTTCTTTTGTCTCTTCCTGCTCTGTGCTGCGCTGGCTCTGCTGTTTGCCTTTCTGCATGGTCTCACTTGTGCCTGTTGGAAAACAATAAAAGAATCAGGATATTCCTGGAGCATCCTCTGAAGCTGGTTTGCATTACTGCACGTGTAAAAATCAGGTTTTAGTTGAAGTGGCGCTGGATGGCTGCTCTGACTTCAGCGTGGTCACAGCAGGGACCTCTGGAGTGCTCTGGTCCAGCCTCCTGCTTGAAGGGGCCCTGTCACTGCCACTTCATGAGGTCAAGCACAGCTTCATCCAGCCTGCAGCTCTCAAACAGCCATCCATCAATATTCAGCCTCTGAACAATCTGTTCCAGTGCTGTTCATCCACATCGTTCAGGAGAGATGATCTGGTGTTCATTACGCAACTCATTTCCAGAACGAGATGCTTGCTCAGACCAACACACAGAACTTCTAAGAAAAACCAAGGGAATTTCAGAATTTCAGAATTCCAGAGAGCAAAGTACTTTGGCAGGTCTAAATTTCTCTCCTTAGAAGCTGAAGACGTCATTCCTGAAGTCTTGACTATGAGCAAAGCACTGGAATTTTAGAAGTCTGAGCATGAATATATTGTTGTGGTTTCACGTTCGCCAAATCTCGTTTGCCAAATTGAGTGTCTTTACTGCTGTGAGATGGAATTCGGAGGGAAAAGGCAAAACAGGCCCAACTTAAGTTTGAACAGATAAGTTTTATTAACACACACACNGGACCAGGACCGGCCCTGTTACCTGTTCAGCTGCCTGGATGGAAAAGGGATGTTCCCTGGGAGTTTCCGATATTTAACCCCTGGAAGTTCACGTAGACGTACTCTGTAACTTCCTGAAAACTCACTTCCTGCTCAAACCACGACAATATATGATCACTAAATGTTATGTGTGAGCATGTTTTTGTGCGGACACACACTCACTGCATATATTGGTGTGCTAAGGCCGCAGCCCACTAATAGGTTTGTAAAGGTTTGCAACAGAAACATTGTATCAGGCTTGTATTTAAACTGAGCTTTAACAAACGAAATTAACAGAAACTTTATGGGAATTCTTTCAGGGAGATAGATACAAAAATGTGAATCCAAATGAGTTCCTTTCTGTGTGCTGATTAATGTTTTGTAATGACAGGAATGCTCCAGGTCAGCCTGCTGATGTAAGGTGTGGAAACACAAATTTGTTGAGCTCCAGTAACAACCTTAGACTAAGGAGTTCGGGAGAACAGAAAGAGCTGGATTTATGGTGTGACAGCCATGCTTCCAACAAACCCACCCAGGCCTTCATTCCCTGTTAATGAACACAACTACATCTAATGGAGCCATGGTGGACAGCAGTGGTGTTTAAAAAGCAATCAGATCAACTAATGCTTTCATTAGAATAATGATAAGTGCCTCAAAGGGCCACAGTGCTCAGCAAAACACCTCCTGCAGTGCATAAACAGCACCACCACAGGAGATGTTTAGTGCTTTAGACATGCTCCCTTTGATGTGTTTATCAGTTAAATGTGTTAGTTCTGCTCCACAGATGTGTGCAGAAATAGCACTGAGGAAGACCATATTCCACGTGTGCTGTACGTAGCATCACAACCTTTAAGCACCAGGATCAATAAAGAAAATTCAGTCAAAAGAGTTGAGCAAATTTAGAGTCAACCAGGTGGATGTTGACAACTCATGACAGTGCTGAAACTCCAGCTGCCTTCATGGGACATTTTTGTCTCAGCTAAAAGGAACACAAATTCCAACAACATCCCATTATGCAAGGAAGTTTCTTCTTAGAGGAAATATTGCCAATCATTAGGATGGAATTCATTAGGTCATGGCCTTAGATGGGAGAATGCTATGCCCCACTTTGTGCATGTTGTTGTGTGTGTGTATTTATTTTGCTTAAAAGTTACTATTTCTTCTCCCTGGGTTTTAATTCTGTGATTTAGATAATTAGGTGAATTATTGTGCATTAGGTTCAGCTGAGATCAGTTCTGTTGAAGGCTGCTAGTACATAGTGTTCATTTGTCTGCATCCATAATTGCAGATGTTGATGTCTGAATTTTTTCAGCTACTGAGAGAAAAAAAACCCTTTCTTCCTAAAAAGAGCCATGTTAGTTTATAAAAGTAATTTAAATGTAATTTCAGCCTAGAGACCATCTAACCTGAAACTTTCCTGTTCTGTGGCTGACGCTGCTGCCTTTTCCTGATGCTGTGCAATTTACATGTGGAGCATGGGAGGCCAACTGCTGAATTATCACCATGCCTGACAATGTATACTGGGTTTTTGCATCTCTTTTGGGCTTTTTTTCCTTTCATTGCAGAACTATGAAGGATAGAGAGTGATAATTATGCGTGTGTGTAATTTTGTGTTAATTCACGTAACACAAGCAGATAGATCCAAACAGCCTTGTTTAGGTTAAGGTTTGTTAATATGGGATAATAATAAAGTTAAGGGTTTTGTTGCATATCATTAGTAGATTGAACAAATACATTATAAAAGTACTTAATTAATAATTTCATTTGTTTTCTTGCAAACTAAAATGCATATTTTGGTTTGTTGGATCTTTCACCCTACACTTGAAGATGTAAGAGTTCATGGATGCTGGAACTTGGTTTTCCAGAGCAACCAAACACAAATTTCCTGTGGAATACAGCAATTAACTCATCTTCAGCAGTGGAGATTTCTCCATATGCTCCCCTCATTGAAATAAACACTAGACCTGGGCCTTGCTGGTGTGGGTCCCCAGGAACACAAAATCAGCAGTGACTTCCAGCTCTTTGTGCCTTTGTGCCCATGAGTGAGGGGATGTTTGAAACATCTGTCGCACAGAGTTTGCTCCTGAAGACGCTTCAATGCTGATGGTGTCGTTGTGACAGCACCAATTAATGAGAAACAAACCCTTTGCATTACTGAAAAATATTAGTAAGTACTGAAACATTGACTCCTATAAAGTGCATTCCTTGTGCCAGGGTTTAGGGATGTAGATAACTCGACATGTGCATCGTGTCATTCCTGACATGCAGTGTGTCAGCATTTTAACCAAGCCAACAACTGCTCATCTAGGAATGAAATATATGGGATATAAGTCACAGATTGCACAAGATGGGAGAAATTCCTTCATCATACCCTTTCCAAATAGATTTTTTTTCTGTTTGAACTTTTAGTTTAATTTTTAAATGTGTTAATCTCTAAGTAATTACTAGCTAATACTGATAATTGATTGAGTGTGGCTCTTATAATATTATATTGTTGATCTTTTATTTATAACTAATCAGAGACAATTATTTATTGGTTACATTTCATGTCACATTTAATAAGGTAATGTCTGAGCATAGGAGACTTCCCTTAATTACACAGGAAATATTCTTCAAAGGAAAGTAGCTTGATCAGTTCATTTCTTGTAAGCTATTATTCTAGTCATACACTAAACAAAAAGAATCCAGGAGAGAAATTGTCTTCTGAAATCTCTGATTTTTATAAGGTCAGGAAAATGGATCTTTCAGTTATTTGCCTGTCATTTTCCTAAGCCAACTAGTGTGATTGTTTGTATACAAATATTCCCTATTTGCACATTGATTTGGGCTTCCTTAATGCCAAAATAAACAATGTTACATGCATATGAATTGCCAATTTCCATCATGTCTGTCACAAATAAATCTGGGTTTATATAAAAACATCCTCACTATTTGCTTGTTGCTGGTCAGTAGTGTTGATTTTAGTATATTTTAAAAACTCACCTTCAAAGAAAGTGCACACTTTGAAAACCTGGAAAACTCAGAAGTTAAATACAAATTTCCAGAGTTCTCTTGGACTTCAGGAAAAAATCCCAAACAAACAACAAATTGAAAGCTTTGAATTCCTCAAGAAATCCAGTGTTTCTTTGTACTGAGGAACCTCATGGGTTGTTTTGTTGGGTTTTTTTCCTCCTTCTGGCTTCATTCCACAGGACACCTGTACTTCTGCATTGCTCCCAGACTGCTGTAACACATTTTTTAGATGCCTGCCTGCATTAAATCAGTTCTATATGCTACTGGATTTCATCTGCCAGGAGAGAAACCTGGTTTGCTTTTTCTATTCATCTCCTCTTCTTTTTCAGGTGTCTTGTCTCATGTACTTTAGAACAAAGCTGTTAAGTGAAACCCCGGACAAACACCAGGCTCCCTCTCCAGAAACAGTGGCTTTAACATTTGATGAGTTTCCAGAGGGAAAAGCCAGGTGTAAAAAGGGGAGGTTTTCACAGGAGACAGTGCTCTGCTCCTCCAGGATGTAGATGGCATGGGGATGTTCTCTGCTGTGAGGAACACAGGGCTGGGCTCCTGGCCATGCACACCACGGTGGTCACTAGGGGAGTGACCATGGAGAGAACTGTGGGGTCACTGCACTCCTGAAAGGGGAAATTTCCTCCTGACACGAGCACAGTGATGGATCCTTCACCTGAGGGTGGAAATTCTGCAGGAGGTACCAGAGGGCTCCCAAACCTGAGACAGGAGCCTGGCCAGGGGCTCGTGGTGACTCCAGAGGTTACGGGAGAGGCCCCAGGAATGCAGGCACAGCTCTGTGACACTGACAGGGCAGAGGGATCTGCTGGGACAGGGAATTTCTGACATTGCCTGGGGCTTACAAGGGCAAGGGGAAAAAATTGAAACTTGGAGTACATTAGAAGACAGATCTAAATGGAGGTTTCTACTTGAAAAGCTTGATGTTGGAGGGTCAGGACCTGTACATGTCTCCCAGTTACCTGGAGAAAGCAGCCTGTTACCTTGTTTTAATTGGAAAATGGCCCTAGCTTTGAATTCACATCACTCCTGGAAGTAAGATCTGATACAGATTAGTATCAGAGTGTGCTAAAGCTGCCTAAAAGCTCAAATCTCATTTAGAGATTGCCTTCATGCTCTCCCAAAAATGTCATATCATTCAACTGTTATGTGTTTTCCCAGGTGCTGGAGACTATAAAACACACTAGATGTCTTTTCAGTAATGTGAAAAGTGATTTTTTTTTCCTCAAGATTATACTGCACAGGGAAAACATCAGAGTTGAAAAGAATTTTTAGTAGCAGTACATGAGTCTGCCACAAATAGGATGAAGGAAAATAAAACAAAATGGATTTATAAACCATAAAAGCACTGGATTTTAAAATGCTGCTGGGTTTAAAGGAATATGTGGCTTTTTCTTAGTTCTTCTTGGTCCTGGTGTTCCTGACAGTGTCCCAATAAACGGGGAGGGCTGGTGATGTGCCCCAGACCCCTGTGCTGCTCCTGAGGGATAAAAGGGAGTGACTCCCACAGGTTTGTGTGCAGGAACTCGGCTTGCCTTGGTTGTAAAAGACAGCAGCAATGCCCAGCCCCAGCTGAGGATGTGCAAGGTGCTCTTGTTGCATGGACAATATGGAAAAAGCTGGCCAAATGCATTTCTTGGGGGCAGGTTTCCTGAGCTTCCCAGCTCTGGAGGGTGTAAGGGGCGAACAAACCCAGGACCTGAGCTGCAAACGTCTGTTATTGTTAATAATAATAATAGTAGTAATAATAATAATAGTAGTAGTAGTGGTAGTAAAGCAGGTGGTAGGAGGTTGGTAAGAACACAAAAGCTGGGCTTGGAGCAGGACAGATCAGTCACTGCCACGAAATACAGGTTGAGTGGGTTTAGTTCTGCTTTTAGGGCTGAAACTTTAAGGACACCCATCTAGTTGTATGTGCCAGCCTCTCTGGCAGGGTGGGAGATGCAGCACTGTCCCTGGATGTGCCACATCTCCCTGGATGTCACAGCCCCCTGACGAGCCCTTGGCCAAGCCGCTCTGGCCCTGCTGTGTTCCCTGGCCAAGCCTCCCCAGGAACAGCACATGGAGCTGTTTGAAGGCTTCTAAAACAGCTGCATTTGTGTCTTTTCTCAAGTAGAGCTCTGTCTCTGTCCCTCCCTGGCCAGCCCTGCAGCTTCCCCCAGAGGGGATGAGACTCAGCCCTGCCAGGTGTCCCTGCCCTCCCAGCCAGACCCTTGGGCTTTATTCATCCCTTGCCTGGGTATGAAACCCTTAAAGGGGAGAGGGGCTCCTCTGTTCTTAGCTCTGATAGAGCCAGAGCTCTCTGCAGAAGCTGCTTCAGAGGTTTTTTTCCCCTTCCCTTCATGTTTTGCAGTATGACCTCTGCTGTCCCTGCACAGCTCTAGCCAGGAGCTCTCAGCTCTCGCTGCTGCTGGCATCTGAGGCTCTTAGCAACACGTGGAAATTAAGAACAATCCTGAATCACAACATTTCCCACCTTTCAGTCCCCTAAGGCTGCTGGGAGCCACAGTGCTCATTGCCTCAGCTGTGTGCAAGTGGGAGAATTCAAATTGCTAATCAAAGGCAATCGTTAAGGACAATGATGGATTAAAACTGGTTTAATAAATAACATTATGTTGTCCTCTTTAGCAGAGCAACCAAGTCGTCACAATAATTTTTGGAGGCTGGAGAGGGGGCAGCACCGTTCCTTGGAAGTGCACTTCTGGTGGGGATTCATGTGTTTTCTTGGGCCTTTTTTTTGGTTGGTTGGTTGGTTGGTTAGTTGGTTGGTTGGTTAGTTGGTTGATTTTTTGGGGTTGTTTTGGCTTGGTTTTCTTATAAATCTGAACAGAAAACCCTATGCATTTAAACCAGGTTAGTACTAAGAGTCATTCCACAAAGCAGATGCACTGATTTGCAGTAAGTGAAGTGTTTTTGAGCCTATAAAATGTCCTGTCTCCTGAAAAACCGTCTTGCTGCTTCCCAGCTTGTCAGCAAGGGCTGTGTCAAATGTGTTTTTGTTCAATGTGTGCTTGCAGAAAATGCTTTTCCGTTTGACTTTCAAAAGGTACCTGGAGCTCAGCCCTTCTGGGTTGGTGTTTGGTGAGTGCTGAGGGTGCCCCAGCCCTGTATGTCCCTGGCTGGGCTGAGCCTTGCTGCTGTGCTGTACCCAAGGTCAGTGCCCTTGAGCCTCTCCAGAACCATGCAGGAGGCTAAGCACCCCCTCAGCAGCTTCACACACAACCACAGATCATTTTTTCTCCCTGCTCTGGCTGGAGATTTAGTTTTAGCTTAAAGGGAACGGAGCCGATGTTAATGAGAATACATTGTCTTGATTTGCATATTAGATGAGATAAATATTGAGTTAATTTATGCCTGAGATGGTTTTTATTGCAGTCTACATGTTCCATAGTTCTATTCAATATATTTTATACACTGACTGGGTGTAGTTTAAAGGAATAATGTGAAAATATATTATTTTCATGGTGAAAACAAAAGGAGGACTGTTTCTGTGTAGCTATATTTGGTTTGAAAATGTTAATAATTTAAAAGACTTTTCACTCCTACCCTCCTACTCTGTGAAGATGGGAGCAGCTGTGAGTAAGGGCTTACATCCAGTGTGCAAGATGGGTGTGCAGAACCTTCCTCCCAACTGCACCCCTGGCAGCCACAGAGGTTCCTGCTCCCCTCAGCTCCCACCAAATGCAAGGAAATTCAGCGATTTTTCTGGTGACCTGTGCACCTCCTTTTGCCTGGAAGGGATTGCAGGAGCAAAATGTGGGCTTGGAAATAAAACCACAAAACCTTAAATAGTTTGAAGCATTTCTTGAAAGATAAATCAGAGGGAGGTCCAACATCTGAACCACCAGAACGGGGCTTTGTGGGTTGCACAGGATGACTCATGAAGGTAGATCATGTTGTACTGAAAACATCCGTTTGGGAAGACAAAGTACTCCTGTAGATCCACTTAATTTATTTCAAATAACGCAGACGTAGAGGGTTTGAAAGAACCCAAAGAGTTTGCAAAAAGGAACAAAAGGTACTCTGGGTGTTTTTGAATTTCTGCTTCCTTTGTCTTCGCTCTCCAGCTGTATTTCCTCATAATGGCTGTGAGAGGAATCTGCAAATCCTACTGACATAATTTCATTCTCTGATTACCTTCTGATTATAACCCTTTTATTTTGGACAAGAGAAATGTGGAGGTTTTGTGTAAAACAGAGGATTTCAATCAAACATCGTATCACGAGGCACTACCTGTGTGTCCACATACATTGAACATATTGTGAAACAACATTTTATTAAATAACTGAAATTTTCAGCTGTTTTGAAAAATGCTGGGCTTTTTCTTACATTCTTAGGCTTTTCTGCCAGTCCATTATGGTAAACTTGCGAAAGGCCAAGCCTGTTGTCCAAAGCCTGTCATTATTAAAAATGCTGTGTTCTGGAGCACAGCAGCACTTGGCAGTCTAGTATATGTTTAATAGTAACAGTTCAGTCTGCTGTGGGAAACAGTGGCAATTTGGGATTAGAACTGTGGAAAATGCATTTATCTGTTTAGGTCAGCTTCTCTGCATTCCCTCTGTTTGGTTATTGGTGCCCAGATCTGAGCATGGAGTCACCAAGGCTGGAAGAGACCTTCAAGATCCCTCAGTCCAAGCATCAGCCCAGCAGGGCCGTGATCACCCCAAATCCATGTCCCCATAGCCACATTCAGACCCCTCTCGGACACTTCCAGAGATGGTGACTCCATCCCCTCCCTGGCAGCTGACCTTCATGGAGTTCACAGAATATTCCGGGTTGGATCATCGAGTCCAGCTCTAGTGAATGGCACAGCTAGGGATCAAAACCACAGCCCTGGCTTTGTCAGCACCACTCGAGCTCATCCCAGGGCCTGAGCTTTCCTTCGGGGGAAAGCAGCTGAGATCTGGCAAGTGTTAGGCAAGGGCAGCACTGGGATTGCTGCTCCTGCTCTTTGTGTCACTTTGTCACCTGCCCCTGGGAGCTGCTCTGCATCCTCTGTTGGACTTTCACTGCTGCCCCTCACTCTGTATTCATGCATTGATTGGTGCCAGGTGCAGCATTTTGAACCTCTCCTGAATTGTGTTACACTTTTTTCTGGCTGTTTCTCCCTTTTTAAGAGTATTTCTGTGTGAGCCTGCCCACAGGGCACCTCCCCTGCTGGTCCTGGCCAGGTGTGCAAATGTAAACTGAATTGGTTTTGTTCTCAGCTGTCCTGAGGGCTACTTGTCCACCAGGAAACAGCATCTCCATGAAAACTCAAACTACAGGAGATTTCCATACTCTGAGAGTCTTGTTCTGAACCAAGGGAACATTTTAGTGCTCAGGGAAATGTTGTGTCTCATCACAAAGTTGATATTGATGGCACCTGTGTCACTGAGAGGGATTTCTTGAGTATTTTGGGACTGGATACACCAGAAAAGAAATGGAATATTTTCTGTGTTCATCTCCTTTTAGTATAACTACAATAAGGTATGCTTTAACTACTGATATTCCTGCTGTAAAATCAAGAAATTGTACACAATTAATTTGAAAAGCATTATCTCTTTAGCAAGAAGCTCTCGGGAAGACAACCTGTCTCCTCTGAAACATCAAACTGACACAAAGAGTGTCAGCTTCCTCATCTTAAAGCTGATGGAACAGTGTGGGCACAGGATATTTTTAATATTTGCCATTATTTAATTTTATCTGCTAGAAATTTTTCTTAGTTTCTTTACATAAACAACCTCAGAGAAATACAACAAAACCTTAATCAAAGGTGAAAGTTTAACTTTGAAATTAATGGAACTTTAGGCTTGATGCTCTTTTTACCCCCATCTTCCACTTGAAAAATGCCTGCCATTCTTTCAGAACTGCTACTGGAACTGAGCAATCAGTCATCCTTAAACACCTGCTGAACTAAGCTTTAGGGGAGGTGATTCGAAAATAAAAGAACTGACAGATCTTGCAGAAATACTTAAGTTTCTTCCAATTCAGCTGAAGGATAAGATGCCACCACATCCCCTCAGAGACCCCTCTGTCCTTGGTGCTCTCCCGAGGGATCATTTTCCAACTCCATGGGAATGATGAAGCAGTTTCTGTGTCCTTCCAGCCTTTGGAAGAGAAGGAGGAGATGATGTTTTGTACTTTCTCCCTTTACTACCACAGGAGCTGATAAAAATTAACCTGTCTGAACTCTGTAATAGCAGAAGATGTCATTGTATGCTTGTGCAAAGAATAATTTAAGAGGATGCTTATGGAGCCTTTATAGAAAGGGAAAAATATTTCCAAGTCTCAGCAAAATCTTTAAAAACAAATACATCTGCATTTGGGATGATTCAGAGGCTAGCACGGGAAATAAATCAGGTGTAAAGGCTATAACAAGCATCATAAAAGATTCAGAAAGGTATTGAATTGGTCTGGATGAAAAGAAAACAAACATAAATCACTCGGCTTCAATTAATGTTGTGTCAGGTTTGTTTCTGGGTTGGCTTTTTCCTGGTTAATAATGATCCCTGAAAAGAGCATCCAGTTAAGAGGGGACAGGGGATTTTTCCCAGCTCCACCGCAGATGTCACAGATGTCATGGGCTGGCAGGGACAGCTGAGAGCGATGACACACAGCCTGGTAATGTCTTTATGCTGCTTTTATGGAGCTCCCTGGTCCCTCGTGCACTTTCTCTTCTCCAGTACAACTGGCCCACGCTTTAAACTCATCCCTGCAGCCCTTCAGTTATGCTGCAGCTTAGTCCAGCAAGTGGGAATTTAGTATGAAAAATGTATATATTGCTGGAGTTGTGTATGTGTTATTTTCAGCCTTTAGGAGCAGTTCAGATATATTTTTAATTTTTGAATCAAACAAAGTGTAGCTCTCACTGGCCAGATTGTTGCCCTGCTGTTGATTCTTTTTGTACCAAATGGAAAACCAATAATTAGACTTTTATGCTTTGGAACTTCGTGATTATCAGTGCAAACACTTTGCTGTGATTTAGCAGAGTCTCCTAAAATCTACTTGGGTTTTAACTGGAAATTGAAACAATTACTAAAATAGATCTTTTTTTAAAGTAATTTCCAGACTGAATTTCCACAAAGAATGTTACATCTTTATAGCTTTGTATTGCTTTAAGAGTATGATGTATGCCAATGTAGTCCTCAAAAATTATAATAATAAAAAGGACCAACCTTTGATTTTGATGAAACCTGATTGTTAAATTAAAAGCTATCGAATACAAAAAGAATAGCAAGAGAATCAGAGTGGTGGCAGGTTATAAAGTGAAACAGTCATTGAGTAAGGCTCATTTAGAATGATTTTATTAAATTTTAAAGGAATTAAAAGGTCATATAATAATTATCTCCATAAACTGAAAATATGAGCTAAAAGCACAGAAAATGGCAGTGGACTAGTGATTGCCTTTGCTTTTTGTCTCTAACAAAGCAAAGCTTAAAAAAACTTCTGTGTATGTTCTCTTAAAAATTAATTCCCAGAATATTAAAGCAAGTTGCAATGATGCAGAGCCAGCTACTTTTGTGTAATTTTCTGTGAGCAGCCCAGCTTGGCTGGGTGCAGAGCAATGAATCCAACCATGGCACAGGCAGGTCCAGAACAGCTCCCTTTGTTTATTGCCCATTCCTTGGGAAGGTTAATAATTGCAGTGTTTACACTGAACTTTTAATTAAGATGTCTTTGATTCCCTGGATTTCTATTTAGCTCAGATTCAATGTCTTTGTGCCTCCTGAACCGTGCCCGTTACAGAAATAGTTCTTAGGCTTTGTCACTGCTCTCTTGAAACTGAATATATTTAATTTTGTTTCTTTATAAACATCTGAGTGCCTGAGGCAGCAGATGAGGAAAAGCTGGCACAGTAATCTCCCTCAAAGTTCTCTCATTGCTGTGTCTTTCTCACATTTTCAAAATTCAGAGATGAAAAGATCCCTCTCAGCCAGGAGAATAAAAAACTGTCCTTCCTTATTAACCTCTTGAATTAAGAGATAACATTTTAAGGAATGCACGGAGACAACAAAGAGGGAGAGGAGAGGAGAGGAGAGGAGATACAGCCATTTGGTTCTGGACAGGTGTTCACGAGGTATCTTTCTATCAGTGCAAGGAACTGGATCCTGAAATACATTTTCTCCTGGCTGTAACTGGGCAGGAGTTTGCTTTGGCAAGAGACAAGGACAAAAAATAAAAGGCCAAAGGAAACAAACACATTGTTTTCCTGGGGTTTGAGGAAGGAGGATAATGTGTAACCCAGCACTTGGACAGGAGAGTGAAAGGGTTGGTAGCATGGTGTATAAAGACATGGCTATTACTAAATACAATGCGAAAGCAGAAAGTGGAGAATTAATATTTTATATTAAAAAGGAGGGAGGGATTGGCTGGCCAGATGTTGTTAAAGAACAAACCCTGAAGGAACTGGAGGGGAAGACCGTGGTGCACAAAGCAATGAAAAGCAGTTCAGAGTAGATTGATTTGATCTCTAAGGTAGGGCAAAACTTTCTGGATGTGAACTTCTGGTGTGCCTGTATCTGAGGAGCTGATTTGGCTGCACTGGGGGAAAATGTTCCTTCAGCTGATCAAATCTGAATGGTGAATTCAGATAGATGGGGATCCAGGGAGAGCTCTGGATGAAAGGAGAGAAGTCACAGAGTTCTTGAAATAAAGGGCTTGGGATCAGAAAAGTCCTTTCTTCAGTGGTGTGAGCCCAAGGTGGGAACACAGCAGAGAAGTTTGCTGATGCTAAAGCTGAAATCAGCAGCAGCGAGAACAGGAGAATTGTGTAAGAGGAGCGAGTTGTCTGGGAAGTAAAAGAACTGCTGGGATCACATTAATGATATGAAATGCAGGTTTTTGTGGTGTAACAGGAGAATTCCTGCCCTGCGTGGGAGGGCTTTGGGGCAGTGAGGAGACGAAAGAGCTGGGTGTGTTAGTGTGGTACAGGCTGTGGCTGTGAGAGAGGGATGTCACATCCTGTCTTGGACAGCGTAGCACGACCAGGAGAGAGGATGGGTACTCTTGGAAAAGGCATTGATGAGATGCCACTTGGAGTGATACATCAAATATCCTGTTTCACATTCAGAAAGTGCATTGATCCAGGGAAAGCAATGCCTATTGGAGAGAGGAAACGTGCCTCAAGCAATCCTTTAGCTCAGACAAAGGATTGCTCTTTGGGCTCTGCAGCACACATGAGAGCCAGCTGTGATTTCACTGAATGGGTCTTGGAGAGAAGTTAGGCCCGGGAGGTTCTGGGTGGGGCAGGATTCCTGCTGAAGCCCTGCAGCAGAGGGAGGGGGCTGGTGGAGCTGTGGGCCCTCCAGGTGAGCTGGCCTGTGACACCAGAGCCTGGGGTGGATGCTTCACACCTGCTGAAATCAAAACAAAAAGGTAGAGCAAATAGAACAATACTAAATGTTACAGTTACACCATACATTGGAGGGAAAGGAGGGATATTTCCATTTTCCAGGCAAATATATTGTGTCTGGTTACAGCAATCTTGGCAAAACTCAGGGGCAGGGAAATTCACAAATTCCACTGTGGTCATGTCTGGCTCAGGCAGGGACCAAAGCTGAAAGGTTTCTGGTGCTGTTCCTTTCTCCAGAACTTCCACCCCCACAAAAGGATCAAAGCTATCTGAGCTAGCTGAATTTAAATGGGTTCTCTGCTTTTTGTTGTCTTGTTATTTTTCTTCTACAGGAGGAGTTGGTATTTTTAAAGATTTTGTGTTCCTTAATTGCCACTGAATTTGTCATGCCGCCACTTGCAACCAGAGACAAAAATGTCTGGATGAAGGAAATACAGTGAAAAGGGTAAGTGTGCATATTGGAGGCAGTTAAATAAAAGTTCTGTCTAAAAAGAAAATATTCCCTTTGTTTGCCAGGCTTACTAAGCTCTATGAGCTTTTACCTAGATTTTAAAATCATTATAAGTATTGTTGTCATTGTTACCATTATTGTTGTAAACAGTTCCAGGGTCCTCTATTGAAACTTAAATTTTCCTGCCAGTTCTGGTGATAAAACACACTTCTTTTCATGTGCTCCCCTATGCCTTGTGCCATGGCTTTCCTAATGCAGCACAGTGGGAGAGCAGCCTGGGGATTTACTCATCATGTTTAATGTCAGGAGAAGTATTTCCTTTAGGTCTCCTGTCACTGGCAGCAACAAAGCAGCAAGGAAGGAACTCTGCAGCTCCTCTCCTCTCTGCGGCACCTGCAGCAGACAAAATTCGAAAGCCCTCAATTCCCAGGCATGAACGAGCTATAAAAACAATGTGTCAGAAATGAAAATTGTTCCATCATAATTTTTCACAGCTCTTTTTGACAAAAACCAAACAAGTTTCATGAATACACATTTCCTATAACCTTATACATTATGTATCAGGCCATAGTGGGAGGGTTGGGAATTAATTGTCTCCCGTAAGGGCCTTTGAAAGTGCTCTGTTGGTAAATAACCCAAGCCCTAGGAGTAGTGGGTACTTTTTTTTACATTTTCTATTATCTGTAAGTAAGGGCAGACATACACTTCAGCACTTTATTTTCTGATAAATCTTCAGATCCAACAACAGCTGAGTACTTTGGATCTTCTAGGATGAGCTACAATTTCACCCTCCCCAAAATTATTCTGAGAAGTCAGCAACTCCCAGCAGAGGCTGTGCCACCGCATGGTGCCAGAAATGTGGTAAGAACAAGTGTTAAGCTGTGCTAAGTGTGGTGACTTGTTCCTCATGTTCCATGGAATTTTCAGATGGCAAGGGGCCAAACCTGGATTTCCAGTATTTTACTGCCTCGTTGCTGGGCCAGGGCCCTGAGCGGGAGCTTTGTAAACTTCTGTGTCCATCAGCACTGGGCTGGCATTTCTTGGAAAGAACTCCTTTTAATCTTTTGTGCATAAACTGGGCTCTGTCTGTAACATCAACAGAGATACCAAGGGGGTGATTGATTTCCAGGAGCAGGAAATGGGCGAGGACACAGCGTGGCTCCAGTGCTATGCTTCCCATCCAGAGGGTGTAAAATTCCAGGATAAGGATCAATGAGGGGACGTTGCAGGAAATTCCCCATCATTGTTGGTCAATGAAGATTTATGGTGTTTGCCTCAGCAATAATTTAGTGATTGGAGCTGCCTGACTAATGCAGACACAGGCAGGTGAGGGCTGCAGTTCATTGAGATGATAGGGCAGTTTGCAACTGCTTTTAGGTGTCACTGATAATTTACTCGTGATTATGATTTAACTTTTCCCTGGCTGTTGCTCCCCCGGTGGGAGCTCGGAACACTACAGAAGTGAGAGGATAAATTAGCTGCAGACAAACAACATGTGTTTGTATCTGCTCTATAGCCAGACAAGTATTTTTAGTGAAACCCCATCCAACTTGTTGATCCCTGTTTGGCTGAGGAAAACGCTTAAGCCCTTTAAATCAGGAGCTACTTTTGCCTATGCAGCTGTTGAATATGAACTGTAATGGGGCTGTAAAGTGTCTGGGAGTCCCAAGACACTTCCATAACTGGTAAAAATGGTTCATGAAATACAAGTGCAATGCTTCAAACACAGGGAAAGCCTTGCTCAAATGAGTATGGACGGAGCTGTTCTGCCTGAGGAACAGTGCCCACAGCAGAGCAGTGATAAACAGATTTTGGCCCCAAGTAACTGCAGCCGTTTCCCTAAGAGTGAACTCAGCTTTCACAGCAAATGCTGCCACCTTTAAATATGATCGAAGTCTTCTATTTATTTTTTTCCCTTCACATTTCTATAGCTTTAAAGCAGAAATGCAACCTGTGCACCAAAGAAAATTGGAGCCAAGATGCATGTCCACCTTTGCTGCTTGTGAGGCAGCACTGCAGCTTTCCAGAGAGCTGCTCTGCTGACTGTGCAGTGCCAGAGCTGTCAAAAGCATCCGGGAAAACTCAGAGGATGACTCCTGAACTTGCTGTGGTAGGGGAGGCTGCAGAGATTTAACTGAGGGTGTGAAAAGGGGAGTAGTGATGTCTTTCCCAGCAGCTCTCTGATGTGGCAGGAGCATAACCAGCTCCTTTATTTATCCTTGGCAAGGGTGCTTGGCTTGCCACTGCAGATTTTTTATTTTGGGAAAGCATGTGTGTGTCAGATATAGAAAGTTCATTCTTTTATCCACTGAGGACAAGGGAAGGAGAAGTGCAGCAGGTTGATGTTCTGCAGGCAGACCACAAGAAACAATAACTGGGGCATGTGAGAGCAGGCAGGCTTGTTCCCCTGCCCACAGGAACGGAGTGCTGATAAAAGGGATTGCACAAGAAAAGAGCATCTGAGCTCTCTCAGGCATAGCCTCTGCTTGATTTATGTGGAGTGAGGAGCAACATCACAGCAGGGCATTTGGTACTGGAACAATGCAAAAACTGGGCAGATTTTGAGCCCTTGCAGTGACCCAGGTGATGAATGCAGGTAGGGAAGGTACCGGTGAGATCACATACCTATGCAGGTGCCAACCTGAGATCAAATGTGTGTGATTTTTAATGATTTTTAACAGAGTCTGTTAGTGCCTGGTGCAATCACTTCTTTTGTCTGAAATTAGACATCCCCATTTTAAAATGGCAGACATTTGACTTATTTGTATAGGTGGCTTGAATCAAACAGTTCTAAGAGGTTTTGTTTTTATGGGAATGTGCCTCTTGCAGTATGATAAATACTGAGCACTAAAATGTGCCTCACTAAACAGCTGACTCTTACATGGTATAGTGTTATTTCTTTAAAACTCTGGTTTCAGTCTCTAAAAAACTGGTGACTTTAGTTGTCAGTAACATTAATGACAAATTCAGCCAATCTCATTAACTCCCTGAGTGTATATAGTGAGATATAGTAGCATATGTCTGTAGTACAAATTAACATTTATGTGAAATTATTTTTCACTATTTCAGATGGAATGATTGCTTCCTATATGAAGCAGAAAGAAAGACTGAGGCCTCAAAAACTAATTCCTATAATTCTCTGTGGTTTTCCTTTTTAATATGAATAATGAGTTAAATGTTTGGAAGATTTCTTAAAAATATTTAGAGAAGTATTTGGCTTCTTAAACCTCTTCATGAGGCTATTTACAAGGACACTGCATGAAATTCCAGTCCTTAAATAGAAGTGTTTCTGAGAAAGGAGCACTGTATTCTAGGCAAACTTAACCTCTCTGTTTAGCAGTGTCATATTGGAGATCCTGAAATCCTAATCTTTTCTGCTTTATTTCAATAATCTTTCAAAATGCAGAGAAAGTTGTCACGTTTATGGCTCCATTCTGTAGGAAATTGCTGGTTTCATTAGGAGACTACTGGAGTCAAACGTTTTATTTAAAGCTGTATGACTTAGTTTATGATGGCAACAAGAACTTAATCACTTTTCAGTTAAGCCTGAGTGGTGCTAAAGCTGCTGAATGTAGGTGCTCACTGTCCAGTGAATAAGATTTTCTATTTTATTTTCTGATGTTTTTAAATGCTTTCAACTTGATTGCAGTAAAGCAAAGTAAATCAAGTAACCCTGGATATGAACTGATTTTTCCTGCATTGTGTTGGAGAAATTCCTAATGACAGGATAGGAGCAGATCTGCAAACGCACATGGGGTTCTTACTGCAGAGATGGGTTTTTAAAAATTCTGACATTTTCCTGTCTAAATCCACTGCAGTTACTGCAATCTGTCTTATTGGTCTTTCCCTAATTACTCTTGACCTGGACCTCCTTTGGTGGCTTTGAGAAGATTCTTTGGGTTGGAAGGGACTTCTAAGCCCACCCAGTGCCACCTCCTGCCATGGGCAGGGACACCTTCCACTGTCCCATGCTGCTCCAAGCCCCAATGTCCAACCTGGCCTTGGACACTGCCAGGGATCCAGGGGCAGCCACAGCTTCTCTGGGCACCCTGTGCCAGGGCCTGCCCACCCTCCCAGGGAACAATTCCTGCCCAATATCCCATCTAACCCTGCCCTCTGGCACTGGGAGCCATTCCCTGTGTCCTGACACTCCAGGCCCTTTTAAATAACCTGAAATTCCTTTGTTTTAACACAAAATTAAATCTCTCCCTACAGAAATAGTCAGACATTTTTACAGTGTACCTAATTATTCTTAGAGTCTTTGAAATAAATAAATTTGCCATCTCTTGGTAATTTGGCAACATAAAGGATTTATGTTTTATTTTCTTTTAGTCTCTTTCCTGCTTCTCTATTGTTTTTGGAAGCTAAACCAAGCTGATGGCAGACTGGCATTAAATAATCAGATAGGGATTATTAAAACATGTTCTTCCCGTGAAAGGACTGAAGCACTGGGGGCTTCCTGGAGAAGCAGAATTCCCAGTGTCTCCGCACACTGCTAAGCAGAGGCATTATCTTCAGCACCCCTGTTATCTGCTGTGGCAGTGGGGCTGTTGGTGGGGTGGCAGCACTGACACACTGCTGTGGCAGCTGTCACACGGGCAGGACATGCCACCTGCATTGAAATGCAGCTTCCACAGTGCTCACCAGGCACTGGGGAGCCTCCCAGTTTGCTGCCTGGGATTACCAGCAAACCTGCATCATCCTGTGGGACTGACATATTTTGGGGTTACACCTTGTGTATAATCTAGTGCATTCTGGATATGTCATTGTGACTTTTCTGAAGACTGATTTTTCACTGGGAAATCCTGGGCAAATGGCTGAAATCCTGACATTGTGGCGGGACAAAAACTCCAGCTATGACAGACCACCTGCCTCAGCTGCGTGTTGTGAGGCAGCATTTTATTGTGCAGAGCTACATCATGGGGTGTAACCAGATATGGTTGGTGTGCTTATCAGACAGATTTATCCACGGTGCCCATGGTGAAAACAACAAGGAGGTGAGATTGCTCAGCGAGTCCTGCTCACACAGAACCCACACAGCTGTGATTTATCCCTGCTGCTGCTCTGGGGGAGGGATGCTGCAGCAGCTACCAGGGAAGTGTTGCAGTGCATTAATTGCAGCCCTTATCAGGCACCTTTGTGCTGGGAGCACACGTGGAGGCACCGAGAGGCAGCTCTGTGCCTGCAGCTCGTGCAGAGCAGCTCAGCAGCAGCTGGTCACCCCCAGAGCCTCCTGCATGACACACCCAGGCTTTGGGAACTGGACAGGGACCTGGAAAAAGCAGCTTGGATCTTGAGAAGCTTTAATGGATTGACTCAGCACCAAGATGTCAAGGGGAGCTCCCCTGAATACCTGCAGTGATGGATTTGCCAGGGGCCAGACTGGTTTTTCCAAAGTCAGGTTCTGGGCACCAGGAATGTCACAAAAGAGTAAAAATCAACAAGATGAGCTCAGTGAGACTTGAACTGAATTCAATACCAAACCAGAGAAACACAATTGTCATCATCTTCTTTTGCCACACTTCAATGAGTTAATTCATCAGGAGGTTATAGGATTTTTCTTAGCAAACATGAAATTATGATATAGCAGCACACACACTCCTGCTGCTTGCTTTTTAAATTTTACTTAGGAGTTCGGCACCTTTGCTTGCTTGATTTTCTTTGAAGGGACAATTGGACACCATGTCTGGGTTGAAGGTCTTTTCTAACAATGGATTGATATTTCTGCATAATTTATTGCTTGGAACAAGTATTTATTTGGTGTATACTTGCATATATCTAAAGTAATTCATCCCAATACTGCAGAAAAATAATTTTCGAGCATTTCTGAGGGCTTTGTAGAAAATTTCTTATTTCATAATTTGTTTCTCAAATTTAGATGACATTTGGTGAAAGTGATGTCAGCTCCCATCCCAGCCACTGTGAGCACACTGCTCTGTTGGGATTTCCCTGATCTCTTATCCAGTGTCTGCTCTCAAAGCCCAGGGAGGTCTTTTCCGTGGGCTGAAGTGGTGGTCTGTAATTTCACAGGGATTAAATTAATCGTGATTTCTTGGAGAACAGGAGCTCTGGGGCATTCTGGCCATGAGAATGTGGAATGTGAATTACAAAGCACAATACTAATATTACTAATTAGAATTGTGATGGCTTTTTCTTGCACAGGTTCATGGAAAGAACAGAAAGTGCCACTGATTAAAAACAGTTTAATGAGGATAGAAATAGTACAAAATTGATCCATTCTCACTATACTCTTAATACTATGATCTTTGCAAGAACTTTTAAACTCTTCCTAATGTGCCAAACCAGTGCTGTAATACAGAGCTGGCAGTCACAGCACTGCAGCAGCCTTAGTTCTGTTGGGTTTTTTTTCATAGAAAAAGGTAAAAATTTTGTATGAGAAATTTACTGAAAACAAACTGGGTAAACCATACGTAATTTTTTATTATTTGTCATTTATTATTTTATTTTACATACTTTGGGACCTGTGGATTGGTGATTTGTTGACTGTACTCCCAAAAGCTCTGGATATGTGAATTATATATATACTCCAAGTCTAGAGAATCCCAGAGTCATTCAGGTTGGGAAAGACCTCCAAGACTGAGTCCAACCTGTGACCAAGCACCACCAAGGCCACTAAACCTCGTAATGAAAAGGGTGAAACCATTCCATTATATATCAATATAATGATATTTATAACAGTTGTAACAGTTAAACTATTTATCAAATGAGGGATTTGTCTTTAGTGTCTCTCTCTGTCATTTTGGGAGGAAGTGGCATCGTCTCATGCCCATTGGGGTCCCCAGGAAAAAGGAGGTGCAGAAAGGGAACAATGATCTGCTCCTGGCACCTGGAAGGGTCTGGGGTGGGAGCTTCAGCTCCACCCCAAAAACAGAGAAGACTCTGCTGCTTTACATGCAAATCCAGAACAGGAGGAATTTACACATTACTCTTCCCTAACTTAAAATTGGTTTGATTTCTGAAGGCAGTGTTAGGACATGAGGTTGCTTCTGCACTCTGGGCTGCTTAATTTGCTTTTACTAGTTTTGTTTTTATTTTTTTTTTCTTTCCTCTCTCCCCTTTATCAGACAATAATCTGTTGTGTCATCATGCTGGGGTTTTTTTCTCTACTGGCTTAATTTAGTGACAGGTTGTCAGTTAAACTTCTATTTGGTTGTAAGCAATAAAATCATGCATGAGATGTCCTTGATACCTTCATCTAATTTAACTAATGACTGTGTCTGTCATTAGGATCCTCTCAAACAGGTAAGATGTTGTCAGGCTGTTCACAGTAGTTCTAACTCTCTATTTTCTATATTCATCTATTTAGTAAAATTATTTAAGGCTGCAGAATATCCTCATCACTTTTGTACAAACACACTCTGATCCCTGGCTGCTGGTCGCATTTTCATGTGTTTGAAATCCTCAGTGAAAATGGTTTGCTGAGAGAGACAACAAGCTCAATTTTAGCTAGAGATGTTTAATTTCTGTCTGTTTAATGATCCAGAATTGTGCCCACTGGCAGAAGAAAACTGTTATATTTCAGTGGGATATTTGCTTCTAGAGAAATTTTGCTATAAAAGGATTCCCCCTTTTTCTGTTCTTCTAACTGCACTGACAACTTTTTACCTGTTTTACCATACTTTAATGGAGACATTTTATTAAATAAATGATATCAGCTGCAAACACCTGGAACATATCTGATCACACCTCAGTGGAGTTATCCCCACGCTTTCCCTTGGCTCAGGCCAGTGATGGCAGCATTCCTTGCAATGCTTTTGGCAGACAGCAATTATTAAATTATACTGTTCCAATATTAATATTCTGGAGTTGCAGAATATTGGTTGGTTCTTGTTGGCTCAAGACCTGTGACCTGTGGGACAGCAGTGATGAAGCACAAAGGTAGATTTTCATTTTAATGGGATGTGGGAGTTGATAAGACACTAGATTTCCAGGTCTGTTGTACAATGGATGGATGTGCTTGAGGAGGATGTTCAGTAGTTTATTAAAACTCTGCTGTGAGGTCCCAAGAGAGACCTTTTGGTGCTGATGGAGGTTAAAACCTAGCCTGGAAATGAAATGGAAACACCTTCAAAGCATTTTCAGAGCTGAGTGCTGCAAGACAGCTCTCATCTCAGTTGTTAGAGTCAGAACACATTCCCTGCTTGCTCAGCTCAAATTTATCATCCTAGAGAGGGAAAGGCACAGGGATCTTCACCAGTGACCTTTGCTTCCTGCACCAGTGGCACTGGGCTTTCTGCAGGCTCTTAGGCTGTCCCTAAGGCTGGGATGGAGACAACAGTGGGAAGTGCTGGCTGCTTCTTTGGAAAGTGCGTAAATTAAAAAAAACCTTTGGAGCTACCCTCATCTAAAGCAGCTTTTGTGTGAGTGTTATGGTTTGTTTGTTTGGGGTTTTTTGTCGTAAGTTGCTTGAAAAAGCTGCAGACCTGTTCAAGTCTCCTGACAAGGATGGGAACTGAAAATTGGTTGTCACTGGAAAAATAACTGGTGGAAAACCCCAAACCAACAAAAAAAATGATCAGTGCATTTCACAGTCCACTGTGAAAATTACATTTTTTCCTTACAAATGGAAGAACAAAAGGAAGAAACCTTGCTTCTTTTATTTCAATGTACTTCAGCTTTTTCCATGTGCTTTACACTGGCTCAGTCTGCCTGGTGAACATCCTTAAATTATCTTTATTAACCATGATCTCATTCCAATTTTTAGGACGACTGTAACAACCACCATCTTAACTCCTTTTGGCAAAACCATCTTCAGTCTATAGTAGTAGGACTTTCCTGCCTAATGAGGGCTGGTTTCAGAGACATGCAGAAAGATTTTGTGAGGTCTTCTGTGATTTGGCTTTGAGATAACCCACAAAATTAAGTGTAGCTGAAACTATTGTTAACAGGGGTGAGACCTTCATACATGAAGTGAAAATATTGCCCAATACCTCTCAGAAACAAGGTAAATCTATGAAAATTCAGGACAGAGCAATCAAGTTCTATAAAAGTATTGATTTAGAGTAATAGATAAAAAGGAGGTCAGATATTAGATATTGAGGAAGGAATGGGGAACAGAGCATAGGAGCCTCATGACACATGAGCTCTATAAATCTGGGACTCATCAGTATCTTGAATTCTGTGTGTGGCTCTGCCACATCAAAAATGACCCCACGCAGCTGGAAAAGGGTCAGGGAAAGGAAACAAGGATGATCAAAAGCAGGAGATGGCCTGTGGGCTGTGAACAATTAAGTTGGCTGGGGCACTTCAGCCTAAGGAGAGATGACTGGGACTAGGGAGGGAGATAGGGATGTGTCCCGTGGATTGATCACTGTCACAATTGACTGTTCAGTGCTTTTTATGAGCAGGAAAGGGGAACAAAATTATTAAAAACACATCAGAGCAAACCAGCAACTTGTTCACACCACATGTGGATGAGCTGTGCAGAGCTTCTTCCAAAGGATGCCCTGGGTGCTGAGAGTTTGGGTTCAAGAAAAGCTCATTGTTGGTCCGCACACAGAGACTTACTAAACACAGAGAAAACAGCCGTTTGCAGATGAAAATGCAAATATTGTTGGATACTGAGAAAATACGACAGGGAAAATAGAGAAAATGTCATATCATGTGTCTCCTGTACACAGGTCTGGTGCTACAGAGAGGATGATGGAGCAGATGATCCTCTGCTTTGAGCCTCTGCCCTTACATCCTGCCCCCTTCCAAGTTCAGCTCTTGTACTACTGAGTGACTTTGGAATTTGAGAATTAAAACCCTTTCTGCTGAGAATTTATATTCCAAAATCTTTCCTACACACTTCTTTCCCTGTGTATACCTGCCCCTGGTGTTTCTGTAGATCCAGTCAGTGTGCTGATGCTGCTTTTCTTTGTGGTGTGCAAGCATTTATTAGTGTGCAAGTAAATATATATATAAAATAAGAATTTATTTTTCCTTCTTTTAATACCACTGAAGGAGCATAATGTCATCAGAGAGGCATTTCTGACCATCCAGAATATCTTTTAAAAATTGGAGGCAGGACATCTCTTTATGGCATCATAAAAATAATAAATCCAGCTCACTTTTTTACTGTGTGTTGTTTGGTCTGACTCCAGCACTGCGATGGAGATGACATTCAAACAACTGATGCACCCATGTATCTCAAAATTAGTCCTGCCTTGGCACTGAGTTACACACTGGGAAATTCTCCTCTTCAGGAGTTTTTATGGCAACCAGAAAGTTTCTGGGCAAAGTTTGGGTTTTGATTAGTTAATACTTTCCTACTATTTCCATGACCAGCCCTATGAAGGAAGTAATTAATAGTAATTGATAGTTCAGAACTGATTGTCCTGTTTTTTGTTGGAGAAATTGTGTTTAAGTCTGCACAACACCAACTCATTTGCGTTTCTCATAAATCTCTTTAATAACTGGATCATAGCCAGGAAAATTAGCAATGACACTGGCAAGATGCTGGCTATCACCTTCATCACTAAAATATTGGTTCTCAAGCATTTCCAGGTCTGTTCTCTCAGAGTCCTGTAGGATGTCTAACCCACTTCAGAATTCCTGAGGAGATAAAGGTTTGGACAGGTAAGTATTATATATCTTGAGGGAGCCAATTCTGTGATTTTTTGTTTAAATAATACCCCTGAATATGAAACATTTGGATGTTTCCTTCATACATCAGACCAGAGGCAGATTTATCCAGTGACTGTAATTATTTTGGTATTTTGATATTTTGATAGTCCTGGCTGATTTTCTTTCATGGTGTCTTATTCTAATGCTGAAAGTATCTGGTATCAAACAACACAACAAAAAAGCATTGCAGTCCTTGTATCCAAATATTTTTCCAGGACAAAAAAATAATAACTATTTACAAGAAAAATAAACCACGCATTAATATCACCGACAAACTTTGCAGTTCCATTTGGAAGCCTTCAAGGCCTGGGCTTTTTGAGCTGTTTAGAAACCAACACAAACATCTCTCAAATGGTTCTGGGAAATGAAACTGCAAAACAAACAGAATTTTTATATATGTGTCTGCAGAAGGAATGTCTGCCCTGTGCTCCTCTGCTGGGGGTTGATGTGATCTCACCCACCAGCAGCTGTCAACTCCTGGAGTGAAAAATACCCGAATTTGTTTTACCTTCCATTAAAAAATCTTGGTTGAAATAAGTTTTTCTTAATTATTGAAAGAATAATATGAATAACTAAAACTATTTAAATATTTTTAAATAGTTAGTTAAGGAAAAAAGGGCATAATTCACTGGATTTGGCTTGTCTGTTCCTAGTTCCATAATGAATTTTGTTTTTCTTTTTTCATTTTAGACTGTACCTCATACCCTTTCAAGTTTAATTACTGGAAAAGCAATAATAAAAAATAACAGCTTCTGTAACATATTTTTATGTTTTGCGGATTCTCAAAAGTCACCTGACAGTTTGGGTGCTTTTGATTTTCAGAAAACCTTTCAGAATTCTTTCAGCTGCCTGATTTTCAGTGCCTGGAAGATGAATATTTTGAGAAAATCAGACCTCGTGATGAGTCACAAATTCAGTTCCCTGAATCACAATAAATTTTTAAAAGATTTTGGCCTTTTCTAGGGATCATCAGTTTTACTTTGGCTATCCCAGCATGGATTTTGCAGAATATAGTCAGAAAGGATTGTCCTGAGACCTTTAAAGGAAAAATTGTTATACTTGATTTTTTTTCTCTTTTTATTTATGCTTTTATGTACACCTTAAAGTAGTTTTAGGTAACCAATTCACCCATAATTTAAAGGGGTTTTACACAATACACAATTGTTCCTATGCAGAAACTGGGACAAATATAGGAAAACACTAGAGAATGTAAAATGTTTTTAATTTTCATCTTATTCTCTGCTTCTCAAAGTCTTCCCTTCATCAGCCTGGGCCCACATTAGGGATGAAGGTGGTTTCACTCCTTGCTCAAGAATTCGAAAGGAAGTATCTCAGATAGCACAACAATCCTTGCCATCTCTCTAATTTCTTGGCTGCTGATATAAATTTGCATTCCGGCATTGAAGCTATTAAAGATTTGCATAAACTAACATTTTTGTGGGACTCAGAATAGCTGAGGCTTTGGCTATTGTCCAAATTGTCATTTTAATACCACTGTATTGCTCTCTAAAGAACAGTATTTGGAAAATTGACTTCTGAAACTTGATCCCTGACACAGCCACTTTGATTTTCAGTCACTCACTGAGGGCCAGGGGCCTACTAATGAAGTTTGAAGTTAAATACACTTTCAAGCTTTAAATACCTAAATGAGGACTTCAAATTCTATCTCCTTTGAATATTGCCAGTGTGAAAATAATGTTCATATGTTGTAGGTGGTAACTGAAGGGAAAATTAACACAAGCAATGTTATATTAATGCTGTAGTGCTCATAAAATCAGATTAAGAATCTCAGAACGGGACAGGAAGCTGGAATAATGGAGCTCAGCCCTTTGCAAGGAATGGGTGAAACCATAATTGGGCAAAGAAAGAATTAAACAGGCCAAACCTTCAAATGATTGAATCATTTATATTGCTTTTCCTTCTTCAAGGCTTTCCCTAAGGAAATTCATGAGTTAATCCACAGTCCTTTCACAAGGAAAGCCACGAGCATTAGGGATTCTGTTTAGTCCTGTTATTTAGGAAGCAGTAATAAAAGAAAATCAATGATCAAAGAAAACAAAAGACCTTTAAATCCTGTGGATTCATTGCTCCTCTGACCCAGCCACGCCGGAGATGCAGCCCAAGGTGAAGCCAGCAAAGGGCTGCAAAGCTGGGGAAGGGTTTGGAGTGCAACAGAAACCCAGGATGTGACCATCTGCAACAAAACCCCTGGAAATGTCCACCCTGTCACTTCAGAATTTTGTACAGTGGTGTGTTTAAAGTGACTTATTGAGGTCCGGTGGAGTCTGCTGGATGAGGGCAAAATTATTTATTGCCACGGAATATTGTTTTTAATAATTCTTAGATGTCTTGTAATGCTGCAATTAGATGTCTTCAATTTTCCAAAATTATTCTACCTGCCCATGACAGTCTCATGTGTTTATTGTTGTCAGACAAGGCACAGCCACATCTCTGATTTTATCACGTGGCCTCTGGCATGTGTCACACCGGGAAAGCCGAGGGAATGTGGTTACATCCCATGATGTGACAGTGGGGCAGGTGGCATTGCCTGCCAGGTGCCTTTCCTCCCAGTGGTTATAATTCTAAAAGCAGCTCAATGAAGTACAGAATGCCCTAGAAGGGACACAGGACATGCAGCATGAAACTGGACAGGAAACATGTGAGACCAGCATCTTTCTGTGGGGAGGATGGGCCTTTCCTCTGCCAGGCTCTCCTAAATCCTTTGGGCTCATTCTCGGACCTTGACATGAATAATTAAAAAATGTAAAATGAATGACATGGCCAATCCCAGTATTTGCTTGACATGCTTTTAAACCTTCACCTTAAAATCACTGATGAATTTAGAAGAATTTAGTCCCACTAAATTTGATGGCTTTTCAAATTCCAGATGTGCAGTTCTCAGGGGGACTCTGGCAGTGTCAGGGCCAGGGCCAGAAATGCTGCTTCTTGATGGGTTCCTTACCCCTCACTGACCCCAGGAATGCAGCTGAAATGATTTCTTCTATATTTGTGAGAGCTATGTTAAATTGTGACATGACACCATGGAGCAAGGAAAAAAAAAAAACACAAAACCCCCCAACCTTTTTGATGTGATGCACACTCATATTCCCAACTCTTTTAAAATCATACGTTTTCAGGAACAGAATAGACTCTTTACCTCTGTTTATCTACATCTGTGTGCCACCTTTTTAAAGTGTTTTTACAATGTGTGGAGTGAATGCCCCAGTGTCCTTGGCTGTCTTTAAAATAACAAAAACCAGGTGTCATGAATCAAGAGAGGAAACTTGAAGGATCCTGTTGCAAATGACACATAGCACTAAATTAGAAACAACTTAGTCCGGACAAAAGATTTTTTAAAAAAAAAAGAAGAAAAAAAAGTAGATTATTGAGTGGATTTGATACCAAATTATAGCAGAGGCAACTGACAAAGTATTTTCCTGGGGTAAGTGTCACAACAAAGCAATTAATACAAGGAATTCAAATATGCAGCCTGCTTATGGCTCCAGACTAAGTGCTCCAGATTTTGCATCCTTTCTTATTCACATGTGAGAAAAGCCACTGCTGATTAATTGTTTCAGCATGCAGAGAGAAGCCTATAAAGGAGATTCCTCTGATCACAGATGTCAAATTTCATAAAAATTAATTATTTCCATAGCAGAGTAATCCTTGCAAAACGCTAATGGAGAAGACATTAAAATGAAGAAAATTTGTAGAAAATGTGTCTGTCTGACCTCTTTGCACTGGAAACACAAGATTTTCCTGCTGAGGTGCTGCCTTTGTCCGTGGGACATCTGGCCTACCTACATGGATGCTCTTTGAGCCATTCCCTGGGGAAACACTGGAATTCTGGATCCCAAATCCTATCAGTCTCTTATGGTGCCTGTTGTTCTATTTTTTTGAAAATATTTTTGTGGTTTTTACTTTTATAAAAAACTGTTTCCTGGGGTAATGCCTGCTTGTGTGCACATTTGAACCACTGATTTTGGTTTTGTTTTAAAAAAGGAAAAAAGTTCCCCCTCTACCCACTGAGGGGAGAAGGGCAAGTGCTTTGTGGGAGGGTTCTCAAAGGAGCTGCTCAGGGGTATTTGATAATTATCGGGGCAAGTTTTTTATTATTTATCATATGCTGGTTAATTTTATCACCAGGATATTCACCTTCTGAAACAATTTGCAGGAACAGAGCTTTGATGTTGGAAACATCTTTATTTTCATCCAGCCCCAATTTTTTTTTTTTTTTTTTTTTTTTTTTTTTTTAATAAAAGGCTTCAGCTTCACAAAATTAAGAGGCTCAGGAGGCTGTTTTATGTATATTTTTATAAAAGCTCTGACCTGGGGGCTCAGACCCCTCCTATTTTGGTGATTGATGTGTTTTTGGGAAGGGATCACTGCAACAGGCCCGTAAAGTTCTCAGGCTGTCAGCGATCTCGAGATCCTCAAGCAAAGCCGCTGCTGTCAGGGAAACAGGAGCATAATTGACAGATGTTAATAACTTCCCTGCGATATTCTGGGAACACTCCTGGCCTCGGCCCCTCCTGAGCTCCTCCCCACGGCAGGGTTGCTGGGACCCATCTGCACGGGGGCGGTGCCCTGTTCTGGCTGACACACAGACAGCGGAATGAGTTGGAAATCCCGCTCCTTCTGTGTCACACTTAATAATGGAAAATCAGATAAATTGGAGCGAGCTTATTTCAGTCCTTCACTCATGGATCACGTTTCTCAGGAACCAGCCAGAAATAGTGAAATACATTACACCAGGGCCTTCAAAGAAGTGTTTTGCTTCCACTGGAATCCAGTCGGTGTCTTCCAGGGCTAAACAAGTACCAGGTGTGAGCTGCAAGGAGAAACCCGGAGTCCAAGGGCTGGCCTCTGGTTCATATGCCAGGAATGGGAGCTTCGGGCCGAGCGGAGCCATCCGAGGAGTTTCCTGCTCCCTCAGACGGGAGCGCCGAGAGGGGGCGGCTCGGCAGGCCAGGAATGCGCCGGGATCACAGCCCGCTGTAATGGGAACCAGATTTCCGTCAGCTGGGGGATGGGGCTGGGCGAGAACTGCAATGTTCCCCCTCCCCGAGCACTTCAGTGTCCGGCAGCGCTGTACGAAGTGAGGAATCCCGAGCCTGAGTGGCTCTGGCAGGGCTGATTCCCGGAACGGGAGCCCGGGGAGAGGTGCGGGAGAGCCCGGCGCGGTTCCGAGACCAGCCAGGAGCTCATAGAACAGCCACAGAGCGGCCATTGTCCATCATCCGGCCTGTCTCACCTCCCACTCATTCCCTGAAAGCCACGAAAGATTCCCAGCACCTCTTCTCCCAGGCCTGGAAGACCAAAAGCCAAGGGGAGGACCAAGGAAAGGCCGAAATTCCGCGTGGAGATTCCTGCCTGGCCTCCCATCACCGGGAGCTGCTGGGGCAAGGGAGGCTCCTGGCGCAGCCCGGCAGTGGCCACGCGTCTGTGGGGCACTTGCCTGGAAAAATATGTGGGTTTAGTGCTTGTTTACATGGACTTGCCGGGAAAAGCAGGTTTTGTTATGTTAACATCAGTATGTTGTTAGGAGACAGAATTTTTCACCTATCTTAAGGCTTTTTATTGCTTCCTATCTGGAGTTTCTGAATACATTCCCTACATGATGGATAGCCAGGAGATTTTTGTGGAGTTTCTGGCTCTATTATCCGGCAGTGAGCTCTCACAGAAAGTAATTTGAAATTCATGATGCTGACTATCATATCAGGATGTGGCTCTGTGAGCTGTGTTTCTTCAGATCACTTTTCTTCTGTTATGAATAACAAAACTTACCAGGGGAAAGAAAATGTTTGTAGGAATAAATATGCTTGGAATAGACTAAATTAATGACAGAAAATGAACAATGCAGTTCAACTGTAAGCTGCTCACAAACAAGTTGCCACAAAGTGAAATAGGTTATTGTTGTTTCTATGAAAATTTATCTAATTGGGCTCTTGTTAGAATAGGAGTACCTAAATTGTGTAGCTCATTGAAATGAAATCCAAATCCCATCTTAATCGCATGCTGCATTACATAGTATTTCATGTGCTGTCTTTACTACAAAACTATCTAAATATTCAAAAGACTTAATAATAAAGCAAAAACCTTTTCATTCAAAACCAGGCCACTGTAAATCCTCATCTCACAAATATTTGCTCATGTTCTGTCTCATAAGCAATGCCATTTATTTTAAATCCTTGTGGTAAGTGCTGAAAGCTGAGCAGGTCTGTGCAATCCATTTGCAAACTTGAGCACTGAAGAGTGAAGTACAGAGGCAGAGAATGTTTTGCTGATAAACTTTAGATTTCTCTGAACCAACTTCAGAACCCTTTTGTTCATGTAAATTAAAATTTCAATTGTTTTATTCCATTGTAAAAGGAGCTTTATATAATATCTGGATAGGTTTTGGAGTCAAGAAATAACAAAATGATACAGAAAAATACATCAAAAACATCTGAAGCATGAGAATTGTAGAACACCTTTGAAATACCCAGAAGATAAGGGCAGCTCCAGCTTCTTTCCAGACTCTCATTATCTCACTGCTGGAAAGAGCTCAGTGAATAATCAGATCAGGTTTTCCATTGAATTCCACCTCCTTGTTTTGATGGCTCAAAACGATGGCAGCAAGGGGGGATTCATGCCAAGGCAGGCTGGGGGCACAGGAATGCCACTGAATATGAGTGGGATCATCCTTAGCCCCATCCAAATCCTTGGAACAAATTCCTAAGGCACTGACCAACAAAATGCCAGTGTAGAAATGAGGGAAGTGGCTGACAAAGAGCACCTCTGCAGAAGTGCCTGGATTAGGAGCTGAGGAGGCTGAAAGGAGCTGCTGTGCCCTGGGAAGCAGGACTTGAGCTGCTGAATCCATGGGATTGTTCTGGCAGCTCCTCTGGGTCGGGCCCAGTCCATGGGCCCGAAACAAAGGCTGTCCTTTGTTTCCGTCCCTGCCACAGTAAATGAGATTTAATCTGTGCACACCGAGGTGGGGGTTTAATTTAATCTGTGCCCACGGGTACTGAAGGAGTTGCACAGCATTGCAAACATTCCCGATTGTTTCCCCTCCCTCTTTTGAGCCTGTGGGATCAGCCCACGGAGAGCAGACAACAGAAAGGAACACACCTCTCCCTTTACTCTCTATCTGGGTGCTCACTCTCGGTTTGTGTTCATCGCATACCCCTGGCACATGCAAAGAGACACTTGAATTGCTTTTTCCATGTTTATAAAGTTTTCTTTATGAATGTGGAGCTATTTTTATCCATGGACATGCAACAAGGTTTAAAGGCTTAGGTTATTATCCTGGATTTACCTTGGTCCTGCGCAGGGTTACAACTCCACAGCTCCTCAATTACAGTGGCATGGAGAATCTGTTCCTTATCAATCTTCTGAGATTTCAGCATTTATTTTTACTTGTTCACTCAGAATCTGCCTGTTTTGAAGTTCCAGACTAACTGGAGTTCAGTCCTCTGAAAAGGAGCAGATTCCATCCTATTGATTTCAGTTCTTTGTGGCAACTGGATCTGTAACATTGATTTCTGACAAAGCACTGAGCTGAATAATGGATGTTGGCACCCTCAGTCCTGGCTGAAGTCTTGGGCCTGCTGAAATCTCTCCAAGACAGGAGACTTTTTTTGCTTCCCAAATGGATGGATATGTGTAGGTAGGGACTCCTAATATTTGAACCAAATAGGCTGTTTAGAACTAGCCAGGAGGAGTCACTGAGTTCCTGCCAGGCTCAGAACATGCAGAGCTGAACTGGCAACATTTAAGATGAATCTAAGGGAGAGACAGGCACCAGAAAACATGATGAAAATTAATATCTGTATGTCTTTGAAGAGCCATGTCTTTTAAAAAATCCTCCAATAACCCAACAAGTGATGCCATTTTAGAAATGCTGCTGCAACCAGATTTTATGTCAAATCCTACTGGTTACAATCTTTGTTCTGTGACATGGGACATTTGCATTTAATTCTCCTTCCTACTGCAGCAATGAAGGTTCCTCCATGGGAAGAGCTCCCCAAGTTTTGTTGCTGTGCAGAATTAGGGCAAAATGTGTAAAGAGGAGGACAGTGCTGATGCAACCAAGGATGTTTTCCTGGGAGGCGATTTCTAGGGTTCTGGCACACCTGACTGCCATAAAACCCTGGTTGTACCTGTGGTAGCGGTCACTGAGTACAAAAAAAGCTTTTTATGATATAGTTGGAAACTTGGGTTTCACATTTCACAGAACACAGTAACCACAAGGCTACCAAGCCACACTTCTTCTAGTCTCTCAAATGTGTGTAGCTTTCTTTTTCATTAAAATGAATTAGGTTTAAGAGATAGAGTTTCTTCCTCTTCCTTCCAATCCATCCAGGGATGGAACACAGATTGTGATGATAGTGAAAGACACAATTTCCATGTAGAGAGACCATATGTGGTTCTCTGCTGGTTTCTGAAATTTGAGTATTGCTCAAGAACTAAGAAATTCCATGCACAATCTGGGCTAGTAACAGCCTTGCAGAGAACCTGCAGTTTGAGTCTTCTCAATATTGAAAAGCTTCCAGGTAGAAATGTTTTGGTAGGAGACATTTACCTTGGGTTTTTAGTTTAGGCCAGGTGAGATCAGTAGAGATGGATAACCCTGTTCCCATCCCCTGCACCTCACCATGGAAAGCAGCGTGGGAGCAGCTGCTGCTGTTTGGAAGGTCACCTGTGTGGGACAGGGTTCTACTTTCCCTTTAACAAGCTGAGGGAGGAAAGCCTGGGGGTTCTTGTGGAGATCTGTCCATGAAGAAGGGAGCTCCCTCAGGTAAGTTGATCATGAGTTGTTATCTCTTAAATAAACCAGTCTGTCCTTGCTCTTCGATGTAGTGATGTGTAGTCTATGTATCTTTTATTTGTGTGTATATTCATTTATGTTTGCCTCTTTCAGAGTGTGTCCCAGGGATAGATAAGGGGTGCTGGGGAATGGAGAGAAACTTAAAGTGAATTTTCTTGGCTGTTGAACTTGAGATATGTGTAGTTACTGCTTTGAGGGCTGGATACTAAAATTTGAGCTTTTTATTCCCTAATATAGACCCAATACATGGAAAAAAAGAGCGGAATGATATTTTCCTGAATTTAAGATTTTTGTTTGTGCTGTTGGTGGCAATTAGGGTGGAAACATGCTTGCTCTGGTACCAAAAAATGTGCTTGTTATTTGTATCCTCAGAGCTGTAGGACTATTAGTGCAATGTGTGCTTTATTCCTCAAAACCTTAGCCTTAAAAACTGTGCTTGAAATTGGGCCGTTGGGGGTGATGTAAATGCGTCTTTTTATTTTTAAAGCAGAAAGGAAAGATTACTTAACACAGTTCCAGTAAACAAGCTTGCAGTGCTCTGTAACGAGCAAATTTAATTGTTCTTCAGTCCCACTACTCATATGCCATTGTTCATAAAATACTATTAATTGAAAGCATGAAATGGCAGCTAATTGTTATGCTTTTAATCTTAAAATAATCGAATGAGTTGGTGTGGAAAGGATATGGCAGTTAAAGATGGGAAGGGTGTGATCTGGTGGGTCATTAATTGAAGGTCTGTCCACTGCTGGCTGATGATGAGGATTTTAAGTCAGAATTCACCGATGAGGGGGGCTTGGAGTGTCTGAGCTCTCTTTTCTCTTTCCTTTGCATCACATGGAGCAATGAAGTGTCTGAAAGTGAGGAGTTCCATGAGGAAGGGTGGAGTGGCTGGGGGGGTGCTGGGCCAGAGCTGAGGGCTCTTGAACCTGGCTGTGGTGAAGGCTGGAGAGAAAGTGTGTCCAAATATCCTGTATAAACGCAGGAATTACTGTGCCATGAAACCAGATAAAATCCCCACTCTTGAAGGTCACTGAGGCACTGCCCAGGGTTTGACACCCAGCACTGGCAGCTGAGCTGTTCCCTGCAGCACAGCAGCACCCTCAGTGCTGGGGGAAACTGCTGTTTCAGGCTGAACTTCCCATGAATTCTCTGTTTTCCCAGTTTTTCATGTTCAAAGGATGCCTGTTCTTGTCTTGTGCTCAGTTCCTGGGAACATACCCAAATCTAGCCAGACACTGGGGACTGTCTGGGATGATTGGGGGGTCCTGGCTGTAGCCAGCCTGGTGTTGGATTACCAGAGGAGCCAGTGAGTTATGGAACTGGAACCAGCTGGGGTCTTCTACTGCCATAAGCAAAGGGAG
Organism: Oxylabes madagascariensis; assembly: GCA_013400675.1. Taxonomy (NCBI): domain Eukaryota; kingdom Metazoa; phylum Chordata; class Aves; order Passeriformes; family Timaliidae; genus Oxylabes; species Oxylabes madagascariensis. Next base: position 21,821 of record VYZR01110639.1, on the reverse strand, counting down.
GCGCTGACTCCCAGTCTGCCCGAGTCACCCATCTGCAAAACAGGGTGAAAAGGAGTGCTTGTAGAATGACTATTGAGATTATTTTGAAGGTTAAAGGTGAGAAGATGATTTATCACCAGGATGGCAGTCATCACTAGCCTGGGGTTAGCACAGCAGCTTTTTAGGGAGTTACAGTTTACAGCTGGGACTTGATCTGGGATTTTCTTGGCCTTTGCTTTTAAGCTGCTGAAGTGTTTCTGGAATGCCGAGCTGTGTTGCACCTCTGGCACAGCCAGATGTGGTAGGATCGTTGACTTTTTTACTGACTTCTGCATGATATAAATAGAAATCTGCTAGAGCAGACCCTGGAATGGAACCAGTAACAGAGTCTAGAGCCAGTGTTACTGCTCCAGTTTGAGGTTAGCTCATCCCTGTAGGTGAAGGAGTTCCTACAAAGAACATAAAATATGAATTATGTAGCATGGATATTTGTGTAAGAGAAAAATTGTTGTTTTCAGAAAGTTTATCTGGACTTTTGCCGTCCAAGAGAAGTTTTATATGTCTGTCTCATAGTCCATAAATTTCAAAGCTGGAAAAACCACACTTTCTCCTTTTTTTCAGTGTAATGAAGATATTCTCCTCTCCTTGGTATAATTGTATTGTCAAATGGAGGACTGCTCAAGTAATCAGGAATGTAATTAGCAAAGCTTTTTTACTCACTCTGTCTTCAGCTGAAATACAATCTTTATTTCTAATGCCCTTTGCAGGAGGGCAGTTTTCTTAAGGGAGAGGGAGTTAAAAAGTCACAAACTTTAATGAACAAGAGAGCCCCGGAAAACTGATACATTGTATTTTTGTAACTGTCTCAGGGGCAGCTTCAGCTTTCCATTTTTAGCAAATAGAAACCAGGTTACAAGACTTTGAAGACATGTTGGATGAAACTGATCTTTTTCTTTCCCTTCTCATCTCCTGTTTTATTTGCCCTTTGGGAAATGCAGATTCCTGTGCTCTAGGACATCTTATTTACTAAGAGAAATTAAACTGAGTAGCTGGAGAAAAGTCTGCCTTGGAATGATGCTGGCATGAGTAGCAGGGTTGGGAATGAGCAGACACGCTCTGAAGGCTGTCTGATTCCCCCCACCAGGGATTTCTCCTGCATTTTAGGGAGAATTTCTCAGCTTTAGCATGCTATGATTTATTTATTTCTAGACACTGTTAGCTCTGTTTTCCTACATCTAAGACATACTCGGAGCTGTTGGTGACTGTGTGGGAGTGGGAGTTTAAAAGGGAACAGGCAATTTTGGAGAGCAGGATGTTGCTAACGAAATGGGTTTACTGTTTTGCATCCTGTGACAGAGACAACCCATTTACCCCCAGCCAGGTGTGGCAAACCTTGCCTGTCCTGGAGCCTGTGGCTTTCCAGAGGTGCCTTGCACAACTGCACACCTTTAGTGTTGTTTTGGTTTGATTTGAAACCGGGCGGAAACACTAAATTTAATGTTGTGGTTTCACGTTTGCTAAATCTCGTTTGCTAAATTGAGTGTCTTTACTGCTGTGAGATGGAATTAGGAGAGAAAAGGCAAAACAGGCTCAACTTAAGTTTGAACAGATAAGTTTTATTAATACACACACTAAAAGAATGAAAGGGAAAAAAAAAAAGGAAAAAAAAGGAAAAGAAAAAAAAAAATTGAAACTTCAAAACCCCTCTTCTTCTCTCACCAACTGTTCACTTTCCTACAACTAACACAGAGAGACAAACTATGACGTTCAGTCAGTTTTACTATTTAAACATAATCTTTTATCACTTTGGGAGCGCAGTCTCTCCAGTGTCTTATGGAGACATTTGCCACTAAAAAAAAAAGGTCTGGTGNCGCAATCAGGAATCATTAAAAAATACTTATAAATGACACCTGCCCACCCTCTAGGTCTCAACAGGGTGGGCCCAGCCCGAACTGGGCTGCTCCCAGGGTCTCCCGGGGACCCCTGGACTCCCCTAACACTGGCCGGCTCAGGGATAGGCTTTAAAAGTTTGCTGGATGTTAAGCTGCAGCCTGTCTTTCTGCTTTGCCAGCAGTCGATGTGGGGAAGGAGGGAGGGCACGACCAGTCCCGCGCCGGCCCCCCCAGCAGGCCCAGCCAGGCCGCCAGGCCCGGGGGCCACACGGTGGACCAGGACCGGCCCTGTTACCTGTTCAGCTGCCTGGATGGAAAAGGGATGTTCCCTGGGAGTTTCCGATATTTAACCCCTGGAAGTTCACGTAGACGTACTCTGTAACTTCCTGAAAACTCACTTCCTGCTCAAACCACGACAAGTGTTTTCTAAAAAGGGCAGTCGATTTTCTACTTTCCTCATGATTACTTTGGCCTACAACCTCTTTTTTTTATATTTCAACAGCTGATAAACTTTTGTCTTGCTTCCGCCCATCACTTGCTCTAATCTGCTTAAAATACATTAAATATATTCACGTGCAGAAAATAGGTGCTGCTACAAAAATGAAAAGCAGTGACCCTCATTGTGCTTTTTATAATATCCTGCAGAACATTTTATTTAATAGCCCACCATAAATTTTTATTGTAGCCTCTCTTTATCAGGTAAAACTAGATCCTTCTCTTGGTTGCCTTCTCTTTTTTTTTTTTTTTTTTTTTTTGGTTTTTTGGGTTTTTTTTGTTTGTTTGATTTCATTTCACCTTTCCATAATCTCTGTTGTAGGCACACAGGTTGGGTGCAATTCCATGGCTGGTTGTGCCAACTTTACAACTTCATCTTGTTTAGAAATTCTAAACTTCTCTTTGGAAGAAGAACCATTTGACCAAAACATACACATTATTTTAATGAATTTCAGTGTAGGACCTGTTGATTATAGCTGAGAAGGATACTGAAAAGCCGCCTTTGAAGGATGAAAACCATTTTTATTTTGGCTAGAATAACAAAAAGACATATTTCAGAATTAATACAAATTTTAAAATAAAACTTTAAAATTGTATTAGGTCACAAAATATTAAAATTAATTATATTTTAGTATAATTTTGATACCATTTTTATCATATGGTCATATTGAGATGTGTACTTAGAGAAACTGGAAATCTTGCCTTGTGTTTATCCAGAAGAAATTAAAAATAACTTTTAGTCAAAGCCAATTTTTGAATTAATCCAGAATAAAACCAAGCCAGTTTTGTGGTTTTGCTCTTCTGCCTTTATACCTGTTTCATTTAATGTTATGGTGTTCAGGGGTTTTTGTTAGACTTGGTCTTGAGCCCCTATTATTGATATTCCACATTTTTTTTTCAAATCAAATTAATTTTACCTTGACAATTTCTGGAAAAATGAGCTCAAATATATTTTAAACCTATAATATTTGACATTCGTTTTTACCAGACATTTTTGTGAAATAACATGTAAACATGTAAAATGAAGATTAATAAATGCTCAGTATTTTCTATTATAAGATTATTTTTTTTACAGAGTAAGAGGTAAAATACTTTTTCTGGTGTTTTTTGTTTGTTTGTTTGTTTTTGTTTTTGGTTTGGTTTGGTTTGGTTTTTTTAACTGGATTTTTCCACTATAGGGAAGTAAATAACAAAGCAGGGAGTTAAAGTCCCTAAACAAGGGGAAGCAGTCTCTTGTGCAATCTTCATGGAGATCAGAAGAAGGTCAGATTTTACAATCTGAAGAAGGTCAGATTTTACACACACTTCAGCACAATTTGGCAAGACAGATACTGGAGTCATCCCCCAGAATAAATTGAAATACCTAAAGAGATCTGAGATTTTCTACAAGTGTGAAATATCTTGATTCCAAAAGCACTAATGCTCTGCACGTCAGTACAGATAATTTACAGTATTTTATCTGAAAAAGATCTCGTTTTCTCCACTAAGGTCTGAAAACCCAACTTGTTCTTGGTGCCATACTAATGTCAGGGCAAGGGGGAATGGCTCCCAGTGCTAGAGGGCAGGGTTAATGGGATACTGGGGAGGAATTGTTCCCTGGGAGGGTGGGCAGCCTCTGGCACAGGGTGCCCAGAGCAGCTGTGGCTGCCCCTGGATCCCTGGCAGTGCCCAAGGCCAGGTTGGACACTGGGGCTTGGAGCAGCCTGGGACAGTGGAAGGTGTCCCTGTCCATGGCTGGGGTGGAATGAGGTGATCTCTGTCCCTTCCAACCCAAACCATCCTGGGATTGAAGGTGTGTGTCTCCAGGACTTGCCAGGGCCACTCTCCTCTTGTGTCCCTGGGAAGCTCCTGTGACCCCCGGGGGAGGATGAACACAGCTCCATCCACATGTCCCTCCCTCTTTGATCACTGCTGCTGAGTTCTAGTGCTAGACTCTTCCAGACCAGTTATTGGAATGAATTTCCTTCTTGGGGCACTGGAAATGGAACAGGGATCTCTGAATATAGGCAGGAACACACTTGGGTGAGAATTTGAACTGCAGGTTGTGTTCGTATTGGGTGTTCAAACATCTTTCATCCTGTATTGGAAATTTTCTCTCTTTCCAGTCTACCAGTGTAACTCCCATACAATCTGTTTTCACTAGTTCTATCCATTGTTATTTCATGTATCTGCTCCCAAACAATGCCTTTGGCAGATAAAGGAGCTGTGGAACACAGGTGAACTTGGCACATGTGATGTTTCTGGAAGCTGCAGCACCACCATGTGAGAGGGAAGGTGCCGTGCCCAGGCTGCAGCTCCATTCTGGATATGGCTGGGATGGATCCCTGTGCATGGTGTCCCAGGTCAGGGGTTAACCAGAGCACACTGGGCTTCGGTCATGATGTCCTGAGGAAGAGCTCTTGGAATAACAAGGGAATGTTAAAATGTGTGAATCCTCCTCTGAGAGGGGATGCTGGATCAGAACATTTGGGATCTTTAACAACTCTTCCCTTGAGTGCTGTGGGTTTTAAAAAATAATTATAAGCCAGCTTTGATCTGCGCATCCTTGATGACTAAAGGGTAGAAAAGATATCAAACAATGTTACTTGATTCACAAAACAGGGGAGATTTTCCTGTAGCTGGAGTTGGGTGATATGGAGAGAGATTTGTTTTTAACAGTAACAGCAGCAATTCATTTAAGCTGCTTATTGTGTTTCTGGTGTTATTCCTGTAAATATAGTGGGGAGAATGTGTTATACATTGAAAAGGCTCATCAGAAAAGGAATCCTGCGGGATTTGAAGCCTTCCTTGCCTGTTGCACACTCAAAGAACAAATTGAAATGGGGTTTCCAGCCAGAACACCCTTTCCAGACACTCGGAATATTGGAAATGCTGCAGCGCACTTCCTGCTCTCAAACATACCTCACTAAAGTTGGCTCGAGATGTTTTGGCAGGATTGCTTTAACCTCAGAAAAGTTCTGGATTTGACTTTGAAGGATGAAAGAAACCAAAAAATGGAAAGGTTTCAGAAAATGGTGAGGGCTTCTTATGTTCTTAATCAGCTGAATACTGCATGTGGTGGTTAATGCTTTTGATTTTTGGCTTTCTCCTTTTGTCCCTGTTCCTTACAGAATGACAGACGAGGGAAAAGAACATTTTAAAAAATCACTGTTCTATGTAATTTTAGCCACGGTTTGAAAATTGCATTCTGAAAATTTTAAAAGTTCTTTTACAAACTTCTATTTCCTAAACTGTGCTTTTTAACCATTAAGAAGTATTGAAGCAAAGAATTCCTTGGAATGCAATAGTTTTGGAGTAGACAGAAGATGAAAACAGCTGAAGCATTTTCAGATTAAATTCTCTACTGATGGCTGCAAATATTTTCTTAATTTGTGTGTTTAAACCAGTATTTTTAGATATTATTTGGTTGTGATTGTGTTGCTTTTGTTTGTGGCACCTAATAGTGATTAAAAAAAAACCAAAACAACCCACTGTTTTTTTTCTGTAGTTACTGTGAAGATAAAGATGATTTAAATATAATCTACATTCTAAGTCATGGTTAAACAATGAACGTTTCTCAAGAGTGAGTAGCTCATTAGTAGTAATAGTTTGAAATCTTTGTTCCAACCCACAGAACATAACTTGTCCTGTTCCCCACCTTAACTCACATCCCACCTCCTGCCACAGGTTGGAAACTCTGTACTAACAAAAATGGGTCCTTCCAGCTCAGAAATTCCTCTTACTCATTGTATTTCTGAATTGGTTTCATTTCAATTTGTTACTTTTCAAATTATGAATTCAATTCTGTTTCCTTCCATAACTGTGTCCCTGTAAGGCTTTGGTAGAACTCACGTAGCGCTGGGTATATGAAGGATCACATGTGGGCAGAGCAGGAAGGAAAGTTGTAAATATAGTTGTAATTTGAGGCTTAGTCTCTCGTAAAGAACAATTGCAGCAAGGCGGAGGGAGAGAGTGTAAATATCCCAAAGTCCTTTATCCTGGCCTGTTTCTCATACTCCTTTGCCTTGCCGCAACTCATGTCTCAGCCTCACTAAAACTACCTTGTAAATCAAACCCACAATAAGAGTTAATTCCTCTGTCCATGTTTCCCGCCCAAGGGAAGTGGCACCAAGCATGATCTGCAAAATACATCAGCTTTTAGCTCCATGGTAGGTCCATGAGATCATCCTGGGGAGAAGCCAGGGAATATCTGTGAAGCGTCAGGGATGTACTAACAAGTGAAAGAACATCAAGACGTGACAGAACTGCAATATGTGAACCTGGATTCCTCCTCCTTGGCTTGCGGATTATTCCAAGCTGACAGAAGTTTCATGGCAAAAGCTTCCAAGGAGAAACCAGCACAAAGAGACAGCTCAGCTGCTGAGGAGCTGAAAGGCCAACAGGTGGAAAGGACAGAGAATGGTCCAAACTTAAGGATCTGGTAAATTTTCAAAGTATTTTCATATTGTCTCCAGGCTCATTGACTGTCAAGTGTTGTAAACAAGAGCTATTGATTGCTGAGTATTTTCAAAATCTATCCAGCTTGGTTTAGGTGCTCCAATAAAGCCCTTTGAAAATCCTCTCCTGTCTGTGGGATCTAAAGAACCACCCATGGTTTACAGATGGGAAAAAGTGTCCCACTCACAGGAGTAAGGACTGGCATGGCTCTGGTTATCAATGTGTCACTGAGTCTGCACGTGAGGAAGTCGAGGGAGAATGTTTCTTCTTTGTTTAAAAAATGAAACTAAAAATTATGAAAAATATAGTCAAGTGCATCTGTGAGCTCTCTGAAAAACAAATGCTATCTTCTGTCGCATTTCAGGAGAGCAGCGGAAATGTGCTCCAAAGTTTGCATTTTAAATTGCTACCTTTCACAATGATTAGTGTGAGACAAAAATGGCTCTTGTTTCCAGGAATTATATTCCCTTTTTAAAGGAATGAAACTCCAGGAATTAATGTTTTTCTAGCTGAGCTCAGTAGTCCTTGTTTTGCACAGCATCTCTTGTGTGTTCCAGGTGGGACACACCTGCTGTGTGGAGGTTCAGGCTATATTTGCATTTGTGGAATTTGGATTTGTGGAATTAAGGGCCTCAGCTGCAGCTGAATTCTCAGAAATGTCATGAATCACTGCAGAGAATGACATGAGTCATTGCATTGCTGTTCTGCCTCTGCCCAGTGCCATTTCCAGAAAGAAACAATTCATAATACTCGGCAAGAGTATAGGAATAATACTTTTTTCTGAATAGCTCTTTCTCATATTTGACTTGGAGGCCTTCCAGTGGGTTCCCAGATCTTTGCTTTCCCTTTGTGTTTTGAAACACAAATGTTTTTCATAATTTATTTCATTGTTCAAATTCTGAGATGCCAGGCTGTGCAAATGGAACTTGAAAAGTTCAAAAATTATTTGGTTTATTTTCCCTTTTTGAACCACACACGCAAACCCCAAAGTGAGTCTGAAATGCAACAGTTAGGTTTCTCTGGAGAGGCAGCAGTAACCTGCAGAGAGTTGCTTCAGTAACTCTGTGAGTTTTTTTGATGCGAACCATCCCAAACCCCCTGCCTATTCCATGAAGGAGCCCAAACCTCCTGCCACCCTGGGGTAACACTAAGCAGAGCATAAAAAATAATAATATGGCTTATTTAAGAGTTAAAAATACACCAAAAAGGATGAGTAACTCAAAGAAGCAGAGCATGGATAACTTTCAAGCAGTGATGGGAGGCCTGAATGGAGCCTGCAGTGGCTGAGAGCCATCACGGAGGTGACAGTCGAGTCCACAGCTTGGAGGGTGGTGCCAAAATGCTGTGCTGCCTGCAAGTCTGCGAGCTCCCCGGAGGCTACCGGTTGTCTGTCACTTCTCCTAGGACTCCGAAATAATATTGTCACTTGTGCTGTAAACAAGTGGCAGAATCATTTTATCTGGCTCAGTGTGTGTCTTAACACACTTGAGGTTTCCTCGGAACATTTCCCAACATCTAAAGAGCCTGTTGCTAAAACAGAGCAGTCTTGTGGTGCTTTAAGGATGCTTAAATGTTAAGCAGATAATAAGGAAAAGAGAGATTGAAGCAGAATGTTAAGGGAAATAATTAGAATTGTTTATTTCCCATACAAAGTTGTGCTGCTGTTTGGTGTTGTTTGGTGTGGGGGGTGTTTGGTTCATTTTAAATACCTCTTTTAGGAATACATTCCTCAGATAGGGGAACAATTATCAAATAAATTATGCCTTCAATGCATTTGTTAGAGGTAGAGAGGTATTTAAATCAATTGCTTTCTCTGTGAAACTAATAGAAGCTGAAGTTCAACCCAGTTGGGATTGGATTGCTCTTCAGTGTCTGAGGTCATTATTTTCTCTTTCATTTTCAGGAGAGTTAAAGAACTAGAGGACAAAAGAAAAAAAATTGGGTCTTTTTTCAGCTTTGGGATTTTTTTTGCCCCCATTGGTGTGAAACTATGGTTGAAGATGGTCTGTTTTACTTCATTTTGCAAGTAAAGATGAGATGATTGGCAGAATTTATCTGTGTAGCATGATAAATGCTGTCCTTGGCTGTTGAGTGTTATTTTCTGTTTAGGTGCACCCCATATCATTGCCTACCCCACAAAAGAGTCCCTGTCTTGCCTTCCCTGGAGGAGATCAGCCCTTTGCTGCTGTTCCCCAGCGGGTGCATGTGCTGGCACACCCTTGCTTATGTTCCTCCGGCAGGGTCTGAAGTGAGCTGGATATGAGAGCAATTGCAAAGGACACAGCTACAAATGATCACTAATGAGGCAATTAAATGTGCCCCCCAAAGGAAATCAAGGGGCAGAGCTGGCAGAATGCATCTTGCTCACATGGCCCAAAGGGTTATACCTGGGCATTCCTCGGAAACCAGAAATATCCAACTTATGGGCAATCTGTAAAGCGAGGCGTAGGAACCTTCCAGCCTCAGCCCTGGGCACACTCAATTAATTCTTGGCTAACTATCTGTAGTTTGCTGTTTGCTTTGTTTTCATTTCAGAAGGTTTTCTCTCAGCAAACATTTAATTTGTGCCATCCACCACCCTTTGCAGCTGAGGCAGCCATTACAAATAATGACAGTAGCTTTTCAGGACACCACTTAAACTTTCCAGCAGCGTGCTCAGATTTTAACCTTTAGATGTATCACTGTAATGATATGTGATCCCTAAAGAATGAAAAGCTGTTTGCTAAAAGTAACATAAGTTTATTTTCAGCCTGAAAATTGTAATTAGTTCTCAGAGTAGCTGAACTTCCTCTGCAGAAGTGTGGTCCAGCCTAATGTTCTGGTGGTGAGCAGGACAGCAGTGGTGGGAGGAACAGTGTCCTTATAATCAAACTGAAACAACGAACAAACCAACCAACCAAACCCAAAAAACCTCTGAACCTGCCTCATTAAGGATTTCTTAATTGAAAACAAGACTTGGTTATAGACACTTGAAAAGTTTGTCGTTGCTAATTGTTAGCTTCCAAATATGCTGTGACTCCCTAGTGGCTTTTATTTTCAGGCAGAAAATGCAGAGTAAAGATGTTATAATCGACCAATGAGTCAATAATAAAATAATTTAAAAATCTACTTCATCAGTACTGGCAACTTCTGGATGTTTGAAGTCCCTGCATGTAATCAATCCAGCTTCTAAAAACTGTCAGCACAGTTTTAAGCTGTTCTCAAGTTCCTGTAAGGGATTTTCTTTAGGGAAAGTAGGTTTTAAATACCAGTTTCTTCCCACAATGGGCTTCATCTTAAAGTAAATTGAATAAAAGATACTGGAAAAATTACATCCTTCCTTAATTTCACTGTAAATTCCTTCCTTTTTTCTAGGAACCACTTCTATGTCACTTGCTGTTGCTTGGGTCAGATTAAATATTGTGGATTCCTTTGTTTGTGAACCTCTTCCTACAATGAAACAACTTTCTTGTGCCTTCAGACCAGTCTGGGCACTGCAATCTGAAATACATGGTCATGTAATAAAGTTGTAAATGTAAAATTTAATCTTTAGAGCACAGAAAAGCTTTACTAAAAGCTTTTACTCTAGATTTATAGAAGAAAATAATGAATTTGCAGTACACTTAGGCTATGTTTTTAGAGCTGAATGATAGCTGCCTCTTGCTGTTTTCTGGAATTTCTCATTTCCAAGTCTCTCTACTGGTTGTTTTACTCTTAGTGGATCCAATAATCAGATGATGGACTAACAGGATGTGTGTTTAAGTTCCACTGGGGCTGTGCAGCACTGGCAGGATAATTAGCACATCCAGAGTCCTCATGGTTTCAGTCAGTGCTTCACATGTAAATAAAGTCTGACTTTGGTGTGCCCTGCCACTGGCTCCTGTGAGAAATGAGAAGTTATTGATCTTGTTTACCACTGTGTGTCTTTAGGACAGGCCTACATTTCCCTGCAAAGTGCTGCTGCCTGCCAAGGCTGCTGGATAAAGTAGGATTAAGTGAATATATCTAGGAGTCACTGCTATAGCCGGGAGTTATTAGGGAGATAGTAGCTGAATGGTGTTAACTTAAAAAGGGTAAAGTCTTTATCCCCTAACTGGCTGGGCTCTGGTTGCTTCAAGGAAAATCATTATATTGACTTTTTTGAGAGGAAAAAAAAATGTAGGTAGAAAAATTGGATTTATGTAGTATACTTTTCAGCATTTCAGTTTCTCAGAGCAGTATGTTAAATTTTTCACCCCCTTTTGGGAGTGAGAATAGGCAGATGCAGATACTTCCTGCAGCCTCCTGATGTGCTCAGCTGAAGAACAACACCACAGGAGAATCAAAAACTAAGGGAGGACTGAACAAGGGGAGTGAACCGAGCCAGTGTGTGATAACCCGTCCTGAACTTCATTACAGTGCCTGAAGGACCCTGCAGGGAAAGATGAAGAGACACTTTTTATAAGGGCCTGGAGCAACAGGACAAGGGGGGATGGCTTCAAACTGACAGAGAGTACATTTAGATGGAATATTTGGGAGAAATTGTTTCCTGGGAGAGTGGGCAGGCCCTGGCACAGGGTGCCCAGAGCAGCTGTGGCTGCCCCTGGATCCCTGGCAGTGTCCAAGGCCAGGTTGGACATTGGGGCCTGGAGCAGCCTGGGACAGTGGAAGGTGTCCCTGCCCGTGGGCTCCCCCTGTTTAGCAGTGGGTTATTTAGATTTATTATTCTTTTGCAACTGATAATTTCCTTCTTCCTTGAAGCAAAAGCCTGCCTGAAGGGACTGGATGATTTTTTTTTTCATTAAATATATCCTGATTGCCTCAGAAAATTCATTGATCCTGAAATATTTGTGCAGTGCCTGATGTTCCCTTTGTGGTGACCTCCTGGTGCTCCCTGATGCACAAAAGTTTTCCTGCAAGCATGATCCCTGCCCATGCCCAGAGGAAGAACATGGTTTATCAAAAGATCCTCAGAGGTTGCCTCAAATTATTTCAGAATTAAGATGGGTTGACTTTCATATACATTAGCTTGATTTTAACCCTTGTACCACAGTTTTAAAGTAATGCTTTTAGGGTATAGACAGCAGGCACACTATCAATTCTCAGTTTCACTCCCATCTCTGAATTGTCAATTATGTGGTCCCTTTGTGTCAGGAGTTATTCAATTAAATGTTTCTCAGAAAGTGCTTGGGATCTCTTCCAAGGCTTGTTCTCCTCGGTGAGCAGTGGGAAGAGAAACCTTCTGGCGAGTAGGAAGTCAGCGTGCTGCTGACTTCAGCTCTCTTTTCAGTCTGGGGTAAAAGAGCTCCTTTCCGCTTTATTGACATTGAGTATCACATTACTTCTATTGTAATGTCATTGAACATCACATTACTTCTGTGTGTGTCCCCAAAGGTTTCCTGGGCTTTCTCCATGACTTACAGGTGGCTGCTCCGCGATGCATCCAGCCCTCACTGAAAGTCAGTGTCGTTCCTTCCCAGTTTCAGTGGGGGGTTTTGGAAAACTTTCTGGGTTTGAGCATTTTCTGAAAAATCAAGACTGTTGTGATAATAGTTCTAAAATGTTTTATAACAGCCAGAAATAGACTTTATAAATCTAACTTACACAGGTCAATGCAGTTAAACGACAGTGGTGCGTTATAGAGTAAATTATATATAGGTTATAGTTCATGGCTGCAAATGTAAGCCAGGATGCCTAAAGCAGACCAAGGTAAATGTGCTGCTCAGATATTTCTAACACAGGCAAATTGTGTTTTACTGAAGCTGACGAGACCAGGAGGGGTTAAAATAAAGTCATCATTGGATGTGAACAGGAAACTCCACCCAATGGAGAGATGGTTGGCAGTGCAGTGTTTCTTGGTTTGCTGCTAAGTGAAATCAGAATTCTAAGAGCTCTTTATCAGCTCTTCTTAATAAAATAGATAACTAACTCGAGCTGGAGTATGAAAATTTCATAGCCACTGACTCCAGCTAGAAACTGCAATGGTTGAACAAGCCACACTCAGCACCTGGCTGAGCCTTCTCACGTCAGTGGCAGCTGTGTCAGGCACAGGTGAGGGGGCAGCAGGTTGTCACCTGTGACTTTTGGAAATGAAATAGTTGATCTTGGATCCTGAAAGTTTATGAAGATGAAAGGGCTTATTGTCATGTTCTTAAAAAATTCAGCCTTTTGAGAAAATGGGTTACTAATTACTGCAGTAATGCAGTATTCTATTGTTAGCTGAGACTAGTAATAACTTCATAAGTTGAAAATGACAGGTGTTTAAAATGTTTTCATAATAAAAAGCCCCAAATTAATTGTAGCTATAAAAGTCATATGCTTCAAAATTTTAAACTGCTCTGTTGCCTCTTGAGAGTGAAATCTGTGTGGAACAGTCACGACCACATGAAACACTCGTTTTTATTTGGTGGGGTGATTAAATCCCCCATTGCACCCACTGGCACAAGCCTGGAGAATGACACCAGGTTTTTAACTTTCCTTCAGTATCACTCTCTATCTTTGCATAAAACATCTCATGTGACAACTTCAGGTGGCACAAATTGTAGAGCTAGGCTCTTAGGAGGATGGATTATTGATTGTTATTTGAAGCTCCTGATCACTAATTGGCACATAAGTGCAACAAGATTTAACAAAGGCTGGAAAATCTAAATGCTGTAAAGCAGCCAAAATAAAGCTGTTCCCACTGTGCACTGGCAGTGGAGCTTTCAGTGGTGCCATAAACACCCTGGTTTTGGTGGTGATGGGTGACAAGACACAGGGATCATTGATCAGGTGAGGTGTTGCCACTACCTGGAGGCCAGCTTTGCCCCGTGTTGTATAAAATCTGTTTTCTTTCCAAGGGATACTGTGACTCTCCTGGAGCCAGTAAGACTGTGAGAGCTGAGATTGTTCACCTGGAGAGGAGAAGCTTTGGGGTGACCTCAGTGTGGGCTTGCAGGGCTTGAGGGAGCTGCAGGAAAGATGGAGATAGACAATTGACAAGGGATGGAGGGACAACACACAGGGAATGGCTCCCCGTGCCAGAGGGCAGGGTTAGATGGGATATTGGGCAGGAATTGGTCCCTGGCAGGGTGGGCAGGCCCTGGCACAGGGTGCCCAGAGCAGCTGTGGCTGCCCCTGGATCGCTGGCAGTGCCCAAGGCCAGGTTGGACATTGGGGCTTGGAGCAGCCTGGGACAGTGAAAGGTGACCCTGCCCATGGCAGAGGTGGCACTGGATGGGCTTTGAGGTCCCTTCCAACCCGTGGTTGTACAAAATGTATCTTTGATGCCTAACAGGGCTCTCCTCTGGTTTTTTTAGGTGTTTTCAGGGTTGTTTGTTGTTTTCTCCCTTGCTGCTGGGCAGTGTCACTGTGCTGTGGTGGGGCTGTGGTGTCACTGGCAATGTGTGACATCGGACAGCCCTATTCCCTCCTCACAGAGGTCCCTGCAGCCCCCAGGTGACCCCTGGGAACAGACACTAGCACAGTCTGGAGTGTGGGGGGTCAGGGTTGAGCTCCCCTGTAGCCTACAGCAGGGACTCTTGGGGACACAGAAGCACTGAGGACATTTTTCTGGGAATTATTGAGTTGTTTAGATTGGAAAAGGACTTTAAGATCTGACCTTGAAGTGGCATAATGGATTTTGTGGGCTTCTGAAGGTGGTATTCATACCTGTACACAAAGTACTTGTGACTTTCCTTGCCTTATGCTACAGGCATCCTACAAATTAAAAACCAACCCAAAAAACCACAAAAATCCCCCAAAACCACACATGCTACAAACATTTTTAAGTACTGGAACATTAGGTCAGTTGTGTGCAAATTAATGAATCTTTCCTTTGTCATGCTAACCCATCGGAGCTCATCCCCTCTATCCTGGGCCAGTTTTGCTCCCTGGGCTCAGAGGGGCTGAGTGACAGCACTGAAGGAAAGTGCAGTGGCAGGGCTTGTCTGTCCCTGTTCTGGGCTCATCGCTCCTGCGGCTCAGCTTTTCTGCTTGGCTGGGTTTCTCTATCTTATCTCCTGATGTTTTGCATGCAATGTGTTGCACTTTTGCCAGACAGCCCAGCCTACTCCACTGCTGTATAACTGTGCTTGACATTTAATTTAAAATCAAAGATACCATTCTGTAATAGCTTGTTAAGCTGTGCCTCAGTCCCAAGCAATGAAAGTCACCTGATTTTCAGTGGAAGAGGCAATTCACTCCCTGGCTGTATTTTCAAGATGATTCTGCCTTGGAATAGGAACGTAAAAAGGTTAGGTGCCATTCTCTGTCACCCAAACTCGAATTGAAGGCTCATAATTTATGACTTGTCAGCACAAAAATAATTTCACTTCAAATATTTTAATTTCTTACTGGTCTGTAAGCTCTGAAAAAGCAAATGTGTGAATAAACCTGGAATTCTCTATTATTCTGTAGTTGCGTGGCAAGGAGATTTTTGTGTGAATAATTAACTGCATGGCCTTATATTTCTAAAGGAAACAAGGAAGCAAGGTGATAACAAATCTATATTTATACCAAAGAATTTTTTAAAGCATGAACTAAGGGCTGGGTTTTGCAATGTTCATCTCAGTTGCTGGCTGGAATATTTATTGAAAATGAAGCCTTTCGTGCAGTTTGTTTGGGTTTCTTTAGCGAAATAGAAGAGCCAAAAGATGTCTCACCATGAAAAATGTGGTTGCATCAAACATACCTACAAACTTATCAGTGTTTTGTAGCCAAATGTCTACATTTATAGCAGAGGACATTGCATGCTCACAGTTCAGTTGTTTCTTCCAAAACAAACAAAAAGCTGAGGCATTTCATGTTCCCCGCAGTGGAGCACTTTGCCTGTGATTTTGTCACTGATCCCTGTGTAAGATTCACTGTGACCCCAATAAACATTTCTGGGATGTGCTTCACTCAAAATTATGAAAAATGGACATGCAAGTTTGGTTCTGTAAAAGCAATGCTGAATACAGGGGGAAAGGCGGGCAAACTGGGACAAAATTTCTGGATGTATTTAGGATAACAAATCGTAAAACTGTTTCCAGGTTTCATTATTTAAAACGCTCTCTGTGACAATATCTAATCCAAAACACAGCATGTCCTGTCACACAAGTGTATGCGAAGAGACTTGAAAGTATCAGGGATATCCCAAAGCTGTACCTTAAAGAGAAAATAGATACTTGCATGATAGGTGACCTGGTGGGACCTGAATAGGTGAGGAGGGTCTGGATCTGCTGATCATAACGCAGTACCTCCAGCTGCTTCCTCTCTGTCTGTGCAGGTGACACTGTCAGCAGGGTGCTCTGCCTGCAGCAGGGACTCTGGGTGATAGAGGCACTGAGGGAATTTCTTTGGGAATCATAGAATTGCTAGGCTGGAAAAGGACTTTAAGAACTTAAATTAATACAGCACTGCCAAGGCCACCACTAAACAATGTCCCAAGTGCCACATCCAAATGGCTTTAACTCCTTCAGGAATGGGGACTCCACCCCTCCCTGGGCAGCTGTGCCAGGCTGGAGAACCCTTTCTGTGAGGAAATTGTTCCTAATATCCAGCCTGAGCCTCTCCTCCTGTCCCTGTTCCCTGGGAGCAGAGCCTGATCTCCCTGGCTGTCCCCTCCTGTCAGGGAGTTGTGCAGAGCCACAAGGTCCCCCCTGAGCCTCCTTTTCTCCAGGCTCAGCCCCTTTCCCAGCTCCCTCAGCCGCTCCTGGGGCTCCAGCCCCTTCCCAGCTCCATTCCCTGCCCTGGACACGCTCCGTTCCCTTCCCCAGCCCCGTTCCCTGCCCTGGACACCCCCAGCCCCTCCCTGTCCCTCTGTGTGAGGGCCCAGAGCTGGCACAGCCCCGGGTCCCTCAGCAGGGCCAGCCCCGGGGCCGGGCCCTGCCCGGGGCCCGCTGCCCCCGCAGGGCCGGCACAGCCCGGTGCCGTCGGCCCCTGGCACACCTGGGCTCGTGTCCAGCCCCTGGCACAGCACCCCGGGGCTGTTTCCTCTGGGTGCCTGTCCAGCCCCTCTGCACCAACCTGGAGCAATTCAGGGGGTCCCTTCTTGAGGAACGTCCAGCTTTCCTGGACAGCCAAAGTCTGTCCCAGCCTTTGCACGTTTATTGTTAATTGTCAAGCAATTTATGCATTCTGGTAATATCTCAGAGCAGTCTCTGCCACTGGGTGCTTTAAACCATAACCTCTATTTTAGAAGTACAATGTTTGTTTTGGAATTAATGATCAATTTTAAGGCTTGTACCGTTTGCAAACCTTGCTGGCGTGAGTGAAACTTAATTTCATATGTTTCAGGCTCCCTGGCCCTCATGTGAGCGACCCATTCTGCCTTGGAGGTGACTAACAGCAATCAAGAGCCAGAAGATGTCATTATCATCCTCTGTGAGGGGGCAGTCACTGCTGAAACTGTTGCAATTTAAACAGGGAGCCAGTGGTCAAAGCATAAACTGGCACATTTTTAAGGCTGTAGTATTTAATGGTAGGAGTGCCTGTGGCGCTTTAGGGAGATGTGTGGCTGTGCTCAGAGGTCAGCACATGCCACACCATGCATTGAATTTTGGTGTTTCTGGAAGGCTGGGTTTGGGCTGCAGCGAACAGTGATTTATGTGAGGTATTGCGCTGGGGATAATGGTTTGGATTTGGGGAATGAGGAGGAGCCTTTAGGAATCATTAGGGTTGCTTTTCTCCTTCCCCTGAAATAGGCAGAGTATAAAATGGTTGATGACACCTCTTCGGGTTTGTGCTTGTTGGTATTTGTGGGTTTGGGGTTTTTTGTCCCTATCTCTGCCTGGGAATTGTCAGGACATGCTGCTGAGTTGCCCAGGTTTTTGAGAAGCTTTGTCCTCTGGGTTATAGGGCTGCAGCAGAACCTTGGGTTGCCCGGGAAAGGTCTGTCCCCCACTGGGGAAATGTGCCAGAACTAAAATTTGAATAAAAGCATAACAGAAGAGCGATGTTCTCTTTGCCACCTCAATTGGCTATCAGGGCCAAAGTTACCTGTAACGTGTATTTTCAGATTTTTTTGAGATTTTTTTTGCTTGTGGGGTTTGTTGGTGGGATGGTTGGTTTTTGTGGGTTTTTTTTTTTTGGCTTTTTTTTTTTGTGTGTGTGATTGTTTTGGGGATTTTTTTTTTTTTAGTTTTTTGTATGTGTATGTTTATGGTTTTTTGTTTTGTTTTGTTGTTTGGTTGGTATTCTTTGTGGTTTTGGGGTTTTTGTGGGAGTTATTTTTGGTTGGTTGGGGTTTTTTGGTTTATTTTTTAGAGGGGGGTGGTTTGTTTTATTTTGGTTTGTTTGTTTTTATTTTTTGTTTGTTTTTTTTGGGGGGTTTTTTTTTTTTTTTTTTTTTTCCTTGGAAGAGGAGCATTTTGTTAGAAACCAGAAATCTGCTTTCTGACTTACTGATGAGGTCCAAGTAAGAGAAACTGGAGCTCTGTGGAGCATTTCCAGAAGTTCTTGTGCTTTACCTTGCTTTGAGGCTTCATTAGAAACTGAATTTCTGGTTTGCCAGAAATTACATAGAGATCTTTGCTTTGGTGGGCAGCCATTTAAAACTAATGTTATGTGCTGTGTCAGTTTGAAATATGAGGAAATATATCTGGGTGAGAAATGGTGGAAGTTCAAGATGCTGGAAGAAAAAGAGCCTGAAATTTCACACAGAAACATCTCTTCAAAGAGCCTGTTTCAAGGTTGTGATGGGGACGGGTCTTCAAATAATATTATTTAAATAATTTAACATGAACTTGAGGAGATAGTACTAAAAAATCCAGATTTTAGGCTTAAAGGTCAAACAAGCTGCATTAAACCAAGGAAACTAATTTATATGAGAACCAATGAAATATCTCCTTCCAGCTTTCTAGAACAGGCCACTAAATATTTTTTAATTGTGGCTGGTCAATAGTTACTTAATCTGATTAATCACTACCAACCTTTAGCAGCTACCTGCTAATGAATGAAGGTTGTTAATGCTCATTTCTCTCCCTTCTCCTCCACCGCCCCGCTCCCTAAGAATGAGTTCTTTGTATTGCAATAGAAAACCTTCAGAGACTTTCAGGAAATTATCCCTGACAGCCAAGCTTATGCTTACAGTAACAAAGTGATCTCATGGCCATGCATGGGAAAAATAATGTTATTTTTCATAGCAATTAAGTTACAACTTGTGGTGATTTATTGAAAATCACTATGAAAACCTGCCCAGGATATTTGCTTCAGTCAAGATCATAATCCTCATTTTCTCCTGAATCAACAGATCACACTCTTTCAACCCCTCCTTTTCTTGATGGAGCTATTCCTCCTCCCACACTGCCTCCCGTCTCCATTTCTGCATTAGTGGCTTTTGTCCTTTATCTCCTCTCAAAATGACAGGGGCTGAATTCTTTTTTATTTCAGGAGGTGTGGAAGGACAGAAACTCCAGGTTCTCCATACCCAACAGAGCCAGTGGCTGTGAACCTCATCTCTGTTAATGAAAACATCCAGATTTGATTTTTAGAAGGTTTTGAAAATGTGGCTCTGACATCAGCTGAGCTATTTCTGACCTCAGGGCTCTTCAGAAGATATTCCTGTCACCAACTTTGACTTATTTCAGGCTTTGCTGACTTGAGGTTGTTGCAATGCGCTATGTACATTGAATTAATATTTTTGTCATTGCTTGGGAATTCTCTTGCATTTCCTTAAATGAAAACCTCAGAATTCCACGAGTATGTAAAAAAAGTTTCTTACACCAGCAACTGGTCCATTTGTTGGCATGTAAAGCAAGCCAGAAGATTTAACTGCTGTGTGCAGAATGTTAGCTACATTATGAAATACTAAAAAACCATTTATTTTCCTGGCTGTTCTTCCACTTGGAAGTACTGTTGGACACTCATGCTTAATTGGAACTGGAAAGCATCTTGCAAATTGGGTTTTGGGTGTAGTTTGGTTGTTAAGCTTGCCAAATTATTTTGTTGCATTTCTGCTAAAATCTGGTGGTTTAGAATGGGTTGGTTTGACTAAGTAAAAAAGTGTCTTAAAAAAAGAATAAAACCAAATACAACCAAAACTCAACATTTGGTTGTTCTAGCGCAAAATTGCCTAAGTGAGGGGTTTTTAGTGCTGCTGTCCTGAAGGATCCAGCACAGAGCTCCAGTTCCAGCCCATGTGGGACATTTTCTCTCCCCCCCCAACACTGCTGCATGAGTGACACAATTATTGTTTGGCAGGAAACAACCGATATCACTTTTTCAGCTCCCTGT
The DNA here is from genome assembly GCA_013400675.1 of Oxylabes madagascariensis. Classification (NCBI taxonomy): domain Eukaryota; kingdom Metazoa; phylum Chordata; class Aves; order Passeriformes; family Timaliidae; genus Oxylabes; species Oxylabes madagascariensis. The sequence goes on along the minus strand of VYZR01110639.1, from coordinate 1,866 downwards.
TTCCTCTTTGGTAATTCTTGTTAGAACTTCTGGGGACAAAGAACTCAGGGTTTTTTTGTGATCTGTTTTCCAGGAGCTTTAAAAAGTGAAAGCTTTGTGTGCATTAAGAAAGAGCATTGTGTGTCACTAAAGGAAGACAGCCATGAAGCTGTTTTTGAGAGGGCAATAACCTGTTGATACACATAATTTTGGAGGTAGATCTTCCACGATGGAAGCTTTTTTCCAAGGGCTGCTCCAGTCCCAACAATGTGGAAATCTTCAAAGGCGTTCGTTCATCATTATGCAAATCTTCAAAAGGGGAATTACACAATAACAAGGAAACTCTCAAAGGGAAAGCGGTTACTCAAAGATGTAAAAATCTTTGTCAGGGACAGCTCCTCAGTGATTTAAAAGTTTTTCAAAGTGGAAATCACCTCAAGCAATGCAAATTCTGTCTGTGCATGGGAAAGCACCAAGAACGCTTGTGTGTAATCTTTAAAGTGGCAGGAAGTGTTCTCTTGAAAATGTTTTAAATGGCATTTTTTCAGAATTGGTGCTGTATGTACAATCCCACTACTATGGGATACCTTGAGGCTGGTGAAGCTTTTGAGTTTACCAGAGGAGTTTTGGTTGTCTTTATCAAATGGAGATCAGGCTGTGAAGCAGCACTTTGAGGTAAGTGTTTTTATTAGGCTCTTAATGGGGAATTATGAACTACTGGATGTAGTTCATTAAGCAGTTATTTGTAAACTTTTTTATATTTGCAGCAGATACATTATTTATGTTTATTTTGAAGCAACAAGTCCAACTTTGCAAGGACCAGCTGGTAGGACAACAAGTAGGGAGGGAATTCGTGTTGTCTCCTGCTTGTCCCGAATGTTTGATGATGGCATGTCCACAGTGTCCTGAGGGACAAGGAGGCAACACTGGCCACCAGGCACCTTATTCTGTGTATCTTTGCACCTGACAGCTTTTTTATTTCCTAAAGATNTTGTCTTTATCAAATGGAGATCAGGCTGTGAAGCAGCACTTTGAGGTAAGTGTTTTTATTAGGCTCTTAATGGGGAATTATGAACTACTGGATGTAGTTCATTAAGCAGTTATTTGTAAACTTTTTTATATTTGCAGCAGATACATTATTTATGTTTATTTTGAAGCAACAAGTCCAACTTTGCAAGGACCAGAAGCCTTGCTGGTAGGACAACAAGTAGGGAGGGAATTCGTGTTGTCTCCTGCTTGTCCCGAATGTTTGATGATGGCATGTCCACAGTGTCCTGAGGGACAAGGAGGCAACACTGGCCACCAGGCACCTTATTCTGTGTATCTTTGCACCTGACAGCTTTTTTATTTCCTAAAGATCAAGATGTGTTCCTAATAGCAGTAATGCAAGGTTAGCTAAACTGCAATAAAGTATTTTTTTTATTCTGGAAAAGCAGCACAACACTCATCTTTACTTCAGCCACATGCTCAGTACTCGGCCTCTTTTGAAGATTTCAGGTCCCAGTCATTAAAAGAAGTGGAAGGGGCCCTGCTCTGGTGTTGGGGTGTGCTCTCTCCAGTACCTGAGGTGGCCTCAGGTGCTGACTGCGAGTTTGTCAGAAGAAAACCACCATGTTGCCCCAAATAAAAGGCAAGTATTTTAAACCAATTCTATCCCAATTAGCAAGACAATTCTGACAGCCACCAGAGGTCTGTTTAGTAGCTGTCAGCTCCTGAATTCTGGAGCCCTGCTTGCTGTGCCTGCCCTGAAAGCCTGGTGCCTTTGCTGAGCTGTGTGCATGGAAATGGCAATTCTAATCCATGGTGTAAATAGCCCAGCTCAGCAGGTAGAACTTGCAGGGAAAACTGTATTTATTTAACTGGCTCTTTGCTCACTTGTTGAACCTG
>VYZR01110625.1:0-15610 GCA_013400675.1 Oxylabes madagascariensis | reverse complement strand
AAAAAAAAATGAAGGATACTTGAAATTTCAAGTTGAATATCCAGAGTAATTTTTGGCTTTATCTGGTCTCTGGTGTCATCATCTTATGGAACACCATCCTGTCTCATGCAGATGTTTATTATTGTATATGTTCAGCACAAATAAAACCCTAAAATACATGTGAAACTCTCTTCCATGAGATGGTTAGAGGGCTTTACCAACTAAGGCAGGCACTTAAAAACCAGGCCTAAATTAAAACACATTCACGCACTGAGCACTGTCACAAAGCACTGAGAGGTACAACAGAGCTGAGTGAGCAGGGACAGCCGGGGCTCTGCAGAGATGGGCAGGGCTGGACCCCAAAACTGCTCCAGTTCTCGGGTGCAGTGCTGTGCTTGTGCGATTTAAAATACAACGGTGCCCATCCCAATGCTCCGGTGCCCAAAGAAGGCAGCGGAGCCGAGATCTCTTCAGTGATGCATCAAAACACTCCGAACGAATGCACAGGGGTACCCTGACCAAAGCTCTGGCCCCGGCAGGAGCACAGGCAGGGCATTTCCAGGGATCCCTCCCAGCGCGGGGTCTCCCACGACTCTGACCCGGGCCGGGCATGGTCGCGGCGTTTCTGCTCCAACACTTCGCTCAGCCCTGACTTCCGAACTCGAGCTAATAAAAACCTCGGCCAGTTTCAAGCTGACAGATTTCCCGTACCGGAAACAACCCCTGAGCAGGATATGTAACTCCCACCACCCCACGGATTCTGTCTGCGCTCTCAGGAAAAGCCCCGGCACCTCAGGGAGGGCCCGGGGCCCCCCGCGGCGCTGTCGATGGCGGCACCCGCAGGGCCGCGCCCGGGCCCGGAGCTCCTCGGTCCGGCCGGCACTCTGCGGCCCCGGGGAGCGCAGCCCCGCGCCCCTCACCCCCCGGGCCGCGCCGGCGCTCACCAGCTCGGGCACTCGAACAGGGACCCGCCGCCCGCCGCGGCCGCGCTCGCCGCCATCTTGGCTCTGCCCCATTCAGCCGGCGCGGGGCACCATGGGAGAGGCGATGGGCGCGCGGCGATCCCGGCGTGCCCCGCGCGGCGCGGGCACTGGGCGGGGCCTAATGGAGCCCCGCCCCTTGAGGGCTGGCACCGCCCCCGCCCGGCCCCGGCGCGGGAGATGCCGGCAGGGCCGGGACCGACCCGGGACAGCGCCGGGACCGACCCCGGGACTGCGCCGGGACCGAGCCCGGGACAGAGCCGGGACCGAGCCAGGGACACGGGGACAGCGCCGGGACAGCGCCGGGACCGAGCCCGGGACAGAGCCAGGGACAGCGCCGGGACCGCCTCTGGAACGCGGGGACAGCGCCGGGATCGACCCGGGACAGCGCCGGGACCGACCCGGGGACAGCGCCGGGACCGACCCCGGGACAGAGCTGGGACCGACCCGGGACAGCGCCGGGACCGACCCCGGGACAGCGCCGGGACCGACCCCGGGCCGCGGGGACAGCGCCTGTGTCCGAGCAGAGCCCGCGGCACGGCCCGGTCCGAGCACACACGGCTGAGCCGGGAGCACGGAAAAGCCGCCTCCCTCCCGTGTGCCCCGGCCCCCGCAGCTGCCCCGGGCTCTGCTCGGAGCCGCAGGCACAGCCCCGCTCGCTCCCGCCCCCGGCTCTCTCGACAAGCCGGGCTCCCCAGAGCGCTGCCAGGAACTCCCGGAGGGACGGAACACATCCCAGAGCCGGGCACACCGTGCCACAGCACTGTAGCGACAGCCACGCGAGTTTCTTTTCAAGTTTTCAAGACGGTGGCGTTTCAAGCTCGGGAACATTAGTCAGGACTGTTCAAAACAGCGTCTGCACCGGTTCTACTGCCACGGTCAATGAGGAGAAAGGAGTCAGGCAGTTACAGAAACCCTGAGCTCAGCAACCCGTACCTGTGTCCTCAATTCCAGTTTCCAGAGGGCTAAAACAAACTAGAAGGATGGAGCCTACAAATAATGCTCCCTTTTAGGTCCGGTGAGGAGCTAAGTGCTTTTATTCTTATATGGCAGAGTGACACCCAAAGGACTCTGCCTGGCAGCAGGCACGCACAAATCAGTAGCTTCCACCATTTCCAAAGAAAACTTTAAAAAAGGAGCAGAACACAAAGTTCCCTTGCTTTCAAGTCAGATTTTATCATACAAGCTCACCAATGGCTCCAAGTTCTAGCAAAAGGCAAATAGTCAGAGCTGACCCAACGCTGCTGAGGTCTGAGATTAATTTTTCTGGGATCAGCTGTTGTACAGGACTCTGCACAGAAGTATTGTGTATGTCCTCGTGAAATGAATTTTGTGTTTTCAGGTAGTTTCACTCTGAAAAATCAGGGACCACAGAACTAAACCTGCAGGAAACACTACTGTGCAAATGTAAAGTCCTCTACTCTGCTTAGAGGGAGAACCGCAAACACACCTGTGCCAATGTCTAAACTGCAAGAGAAATGAGCTCTGACAGAGGTTTTTAAAAGTGTTTATTGATGATTACTAGATGGAATGATGGCGCAATAGTGCAAACCACTGTGCAATTGGGAGAACACTCCCTTCCCAGCTTTCACGTTTACTTTATTATAGACGAGACATGGAATAAGGATTAAATACAAAATAGGTCAGTATGCTGCATTTACCACCCCCATTGGGCATTGGACAGATTACTGTTCCCTCAGTGCATGTCAGTTCAGAGCTACATTGAAGTGGGGAATGGCTGCTTGTTCTGCCCAACCCTATGAGCTGGAACCAGCAATCTTTTTCATTTGCACACACATCCTGAGTCTGAAAATCCTAGCACTTCGCTCAGCCAGTTTCTGCGCTTTGTTTCATCAAGAATTGAAAATACCAAATGTTCACAAGCCACACATAATATTTACTCGAACACTACAAGTGAGCTTCAAGAGCACTTCTTCAGAATCGAGATTTCTGCTAACACTCTTCACTAATCGTGCTAGTTTGTAAACTTAGGTGCCCACTTCCTCATTTTTAAGTGTTTTTCCCCCTGGAAGCTTCTAAAAACAATTGTGAGTGAGCAGCTAAACTTTTTATAGTTAGTGCTTGAGTCAGCATTGGAAGAGATTTATTTGTCCACTAGCAAGCGACCAGCTAGTTTGTCTAAGAAGATTGCACTGTTAGATTCTAAGTCAAAGAACATTCTGTCCTCAAGTGATGCATTTTGTGAAAAAACAACCCCAACCACACCCAAAAAAATGAAACAACACAGTTATGAGTCTCAAGGCTAAACTGACCAGCATGTAGAGGTTCAAATTATCATCCACGCATCCCTCCTTGCCTCTCAAATCTGTGACAACATCCGTTTCTTCAAGAGAATCTAGAACCACAGCCACTTGGAGACAATAAAACCATGGGGCAGATACTGGAGACTTTAGAAACTGCTGGATTTACATAATGTGACTTGGTGGTGGGCTGTCTTTGAATGTCATTCTCATTCCAGTCCAACAAAGTTACCTACACATAATGTTGAAGTTGTGCGACTTGTCAAAAACAAGACATCTCCAATTATTGATCACATTTCAGCATACAGCTGGGACAGGGAATAACACATTACAGAAAGCAAAACCACAAGATTTTAGTTACATAAAACAATATAATTTGTATATAAACTGATAAATACTGTCTCCATGGTTCACTAATTCCAAATACTAGTTATTTGCACATTAGTTGCTAATATCTATTAATAGAAGTAGTTCCAACTTGTGCTCTCTCAGGGTGGTCAATTCATCTCCGAGACCAGTCAGCCTGTTTGCTCTGACAGAAAAAATCTCAGCAGTGAGACTGGGTTCCATGGGAAGATTTCATTTTACCTTCCAGATAATGAGTACTATGATTATACAGGTCACAGCAAGGCCAAGAATCAGGATACAGATCTTCTTACGGGATTTCTTCTAATAAGAGAAGAAAAAAAAAAGCCACTGACACCAGGAATACTTGAGGAAAAAGCAAGGCTACCATTCATGTATTAACTTGGGTGAACAAGAGCACTTGATACCCACAGTTATTTGAGAGAAGTAATCAGTGTAGTCTGAACACTTTTATATGTTCCTGAAACTCCATGATTCTACACATGAATGTTTTGAGTTTTAGGAGTGCAGTGATTTAAGAGATGCAGCTAAGTCAAAATGTGACAGGTTTTTCTTCTCTTAAGGAAAATACAAGCCTCAGAGAAGGCCAAACCTTTCTTTTTCAGGTAATCCTAATCAAACTCCTAAGCAGTTCTCTGATACAACCTCCCCTTGGCCACTTGGGCTTGGTATTGCATTTCTACAATTTAAATGATTTCATGTACAGTTACTGGACTTGGATTTTACAGCTTTGCTCACTTTATTCATCACAGGAAACTCAGTCCATCCATATACTGTGTATACATGTACCAATTATTTTTAACTTGGCATCTAAGGATTTGAGGGTAGTTATACATAACCACTTCTTTCTCCATCCAGAAAAAAAACCACATGCAAAACATGTCCAACAGCTCCCAAACTCAGATTTATAAATACCTCAGAACTTTGACAAGGAAGCCACGGAGAGAGAGAATACTACTACACGCTGCCAAATGGTAAAAGCAACATTCCCACCCTTGCACTCCACAGAACTGGAGTTTTGTTGCCTGCCAGTACCTCCCAATTAACAGCTTGGAAGAGTCCAGTATTTATCTTGTGTGGAAGCCTCAAGTCCCAGCAGTAATGGGCCTGACTAAAGCAGAACCCTTGCCCCTTCACAGGAGCCGGACCTACAGGGACAAGGATGATGAAAGGAACCTACAGAAAACACTGGCTACCACACAGCAGTGAGAGCCACTGCAAGAGATTTGATGGGACAGGGAGCACAGACTATGGGATAGAAACTCAGCAGCTGGACAGGAGTGTTGCAAATCGTGGTCACCATCAGTTACCCAAGTCTGGGCATAGATTTTTGCATGTCAGTGTCTTGGTGGATATGTTTACAAGTTGGATACAACATCAGAATTTGTTCTTTTTTTTTTCTGCTAACTCCTAACAACTAAGACAGGTAAACACTTAGGCTTGCAAAATGTGAAGGGCCAGACTCTACCTACTCTAAAGTAGAAAGTGAATTTCAATACCATGTTTTTGACTCAAGTGCTTTATATATTCCTTGCAGCCAATTTTGAATGAATGCCAGCTTGCATGAGCTGGTTTTAATAACTAGCTGCAGTCCTCAGTGTGTTGCTCTGCCTGTTGCATTACTGCTCATCCATACACTGACAATCAAGCAAGCATACAGAATTTACCTGATAATAGGCAGCTCTCTGTAACTGCTCACTGGCTCTTTCCACATGGACTTCTGCACTTTCCACATTTGCCTCAATGCTATCTATGGAAAAAACAGGAGAACTCATTGCAAAATATTTCAGAGCTTCAGTGTTTAAAAACTGTAGCCAGAAATACAACACTTTTATTGCAAAATACTGAAAAATTTAATCCATGTAGGCAAAACATGTAACTGAACCAAGAAAAAACTTCTTATTATCCAAATGCACTTACCAATCATATCTCCTTGGTCATGAATCATCATGGCTAAATCCTTAAATATCTGATTGACATCCAAAATGTCTGCCTGAAAACAACAATTTAACAAGTTACAATGAACACCGGGTACAATATTTTCTAATCATCACTCTTAGTACCTCTTCTGACCATGAAAGGGTGAGAACGGACACCAGCATTCACTGACTGAGGTGACTTGATGTTACCACCTGTGCAACTTGGGATTAACATTGGAGCCTACAATACTCCAGGTAGTGAGTATTTGTTTCATCACACACAGCAATTAGCAATTAGCACAGTATGAACACTAACATGAGTTGCTCCTGCCATATCTGAAGGATCAGCAGTCAACACTGAGGGAAAATATACCTCCTTCAAGAGGAGCAGGGAGATTATCTTGCCATCAATCCTCTCTCTGAGGAACTCTATTACTCCACCATCAGCTCTCCTCAGCCCGTCCCATTAATTAACACTGCATCCTTTGATTTATCTCCCAGTACTGTTAACTGTGCAGGATTGACTGGTCACCTCTAATTGCCTGATTGCGGTTTCTCTTTCTTTAATGAGTTCAAGGTCCTGTTCAGTTATTGCCACATCTTCTTCCTGAGATTGCATCTGATTCCAATCTTCACCACTGGAAAGAGAGGGAAAGTCAGTGTCTCTCTGACTATAGGTACTGCCATGCTGCATTTTATGGCAAAATGAATTAAAGTTGAAGAGTTTCCTCCAGAACAACCCCCAGGTTCTTGGCCCTGTCACTGTGTACAAGGACAGGACCGATTTGTGACAACAGTCACAAATTGGAACAGCTGAAAAAAGGGACAGATCAGGCAATGTGAAGACACTGGAAAGCAGTTCCATGCATAGCACACTGTTCTAGAATGTAACAGTTATCTACAGAATTATAAAAGAAACCTGCCGATTTCAGTTCTGCTTTTTCTAAAANTATCCTTTAAACAATAAATAAAACATTAAGGTCACTCTTAAAGAGGGAGCAGAGCCATCCAGCCACAACAAAGTATAATATAAAAAGTTTATGTGGTCTTTGGGGCTGCTGGATTGATGACAGAACCTGCAGTACAGTTGAGAAAGGCTGGGATGGTTTTCCTTCCTTCCTTCCTTCCCTCCTTCCTTCCTTCCTTCCTTCCTTCCTTCTTACCATCCCTCCAAATGGGAGAAATCAGGGTGAAAGCTCTGACAGAGAGCAGCCTGCCAGCACATTAACAGAACAGAAGAACACCTGAAAAGCATCTGGATTCAAAGATTCTTGACTATCTGGCATTTGGAGATAAGACTAAAGTGTTTTAGTATTTCAATTCATTAGTCCAGAAGGAACTTTGCATTAAATTACACACCAAAAGAGATATTATAACTCAAGTAACTCTGCATCCCAGTCTACCTCACTCCTGATGAGCTGGTTCTTGACAACTGCTGCAGAAGTTACATCAATTAAAGTAGAGCCAGCATCTATAATACAAGGCCACCTCTATGTTCAGCTTAAAATGTTCTTCAAGGGCAACATCTTCATCTTTTCAATAGAGAAGTGTGCCAGAAAACATTGTACCAGTCCAGTGTTCAGTACAACACTAAATATTAAGTTTTAAAGTCTTAAAAGTGCCTAAAGAAATGAAAATAAACTATATGAATAGGTCAGACACAGCCGACCATGCCAGTAATTCAGCTCTGAGATGACCATAGGGTTTGCAGATCTCAAAAGCAGAAGTTTAGCACACAAGAACAGCTTTGAATGTGAAATAGCTGCTGTGTGCCATCATCTCTGATCTCTGGGTCCCACTGCTTTAGTGTGCAAGGCCTTCAAACCCATCCCAGCACCTGCATGGCTGAGCACCTGGAGTGGAAGTGAAAGCCCAGGGCTAACGAAGGGACACACACCAAGCAGCTGAGCGGACGAAGGGCAGTTTGCAGAGGGAGGATGAGACAGGTAAGCAAGGTCTCTTGATTGACAAAGCGAAAGGATTTATACAGACAGGGCCAACAGATTTCAGCCCAGTTGACACATTAATCACAGATACTTCTGGAGGGGCTCAGGCTCTCTTTACCACCCTGCAGAGTTGATGTAACATTTTACAAAGCCATCTACCACACAGCCAGACTGTTACTGCAGAACTGTACAACTGTCTGACAGGTGACAGCAATGCTGTCTTGTGCACGTTCCAGGATTAGTTTGCCAGTGCACAACGTCCAGGACTTCTGAATTTTAGGCAGCCTCACTGCTGTTTTGCTGTAGCTCCAACTGGGCTGCTAGAGAACATCCAAACCCATGATATAAATATGCAGCTCTCTGTGGAAAGAGTCAGTGAGTGAAATCCTGTCTGGTAATCTTGTGTTTACAGGCCAGAACACCAGGAGCTCCAGCTGCCACATCCTAAGGGCACTACTATTCCCCTCAGGGAATAGTAGTAGTCACACAATCTATACTTAAGGAGGATAAAATACTGTCATATGCAGTTTTTTACATAGTAAATTACATGTGCTGTAATAGTTGCTTTTCAACTCTTTTTGCTTTGCATTCAGCCAGCAGAGCCTGGCCCAAGTTACAGTAACATATCACACCATAAAAACTTTAGTTATATGTAGTGAAAACCTCAAGAGTACAAGAAGTTATTACCTATCAAATGAAACAAGCTGTTCTTCTCTGAACCGCTCATCAGCCTGGAAGAGATAAATGAGTCACTACTCTCACAGACTATGAGGACCATGCACAAAATCACCAGCAGCATCTTGAAGAGCAAGGCACATACTGTCCAGAGAGTTCTTGGAGAATGCCACTGTCACTGCAGCTTTCAGATTTAACTCAGGTTATGTAGGATTAGTTTTAGCTTCACCTTTAGATTTAATTTTTAGATTCAGATTGTCTCTGCAAATCAGAGGCAACTGAATGATCAAAAGCAGCCAGTCCATGTTCTCAGATCAGCTGTCAATGTTTGTAACCTCCATCCCCAATACGAAGCAAAAAATTTAGAGCATAATTCAATGGATAAATGTTGTCCCTTGCAGAAATTAAGAATGCAGAGCTAGCAGGAAGCCCTGAGGCAAGAGGAGAAAAATGCTTTCACTGGCCATTTTATTATGAATTCTTAGTAGCCACAGGGGTTTGTCAAAACATAACAGTGAACATACATTGGAGATATTAGCAGGACAGAAATTGTAAGAATATAAAGCAACACAATTTGAGATTTGAGATCTAATTTAAGGTGTGGTAAGCTCCCATCTGAAGTCTTAAATTTTATAGCATAGGGCTGACATGAAGTGAAGAGCGGCCTGCAAATACTTTGCTTTGACTCCCCATCTCATCTTCTGCAACATTTGCAACCACAAGGATTCCTTCCCTCCTCTACACTGACACTGGAGCACACTGCAATGAGAGATTACTTCCCACACCAGGGATGGAAAACTACTGCACCAAGGCCTCAGCTCCACTCAGTAACATGTCAGTAAACAGGTATGAGGTTGGAAGGCAAGTACAAGATCTCTCAGAAGACTCATAGTTCACTATATCACTCCAAGATTCCCATGAATACTTACAGAAATACGGGAGCCAGCTCTAGCCCTTGCTACAGTCTCTTTTTCCTTCTCTGACACTCGTCTCTGTACTGCCTGGAAATTATTTAAGGCCGTGGAGAAGTCATTCATTAATCGTTCTTTCTGAAGCCTCTGTTGGCGCTGAAGAATTGAAACATAAACAAGAGTTTAGACATTCCCACTCATTACAAAGTGACTGTCAGACTCTTAAAAAAACATAACAACAACAACAACGAATGCTGCCCTTCAGTGATCTTTTGGTGCCAGCGGTCTGGGGTGCTGGAGAGAACAAAAAGCCCTACCGTGTTTGAATTCCTTGAACCAATGCTCCATGCCTTGCCAGCTGCAGAACAGTTTTGTGCAACAAGGCTCTCCAATTTCAACCTAGTTCCAAAGTCTGAGGTACACCATTACTTTCATTCTAATCACATTCCAATAATTCACCACATTTAACTACATACCTTTTGGTTACCTACAATGCCTTTTTCCTCCATTCTTTCACTTAGCCAATCTCATAGCACTTAAACCTTCTCACAAACACAGGAAGCTCCACACTTCCAGAAATAATGAAAACACCCACTGTCCCAGTCTCCTAAGCTGTCCCAACCATGCCACACTACAAGCCCGTCGATATTAGATCAGATAACATCCTCAGTCCTGATAACCATTTCAGTTTATCTTTTCTCCAAATACATTAGTTGCAATAATCCCTTTCATCCTCATTTTACAATGTCAATTTATTTAGCCTCCACAGGACATCTCCTTTGAGTGTTGTGACAGTCCAGTGATGGGAAAGAGAAATTGTGGAAAAGCTTGTCCCAAGGACAACATTAGGTCAGTTCTTATCTTCTCTGATAGAGAGATTTGCAACAGCTGGCTCAAATTGCAGGATTTCCAGGACTGTAATCCTGCAATGAGCTTGTACCAATTCAACAATAATTTCAAGGAAATAAATATTTTCAATTTTATTTTTTCTATAATAAGCCACTGCAGCAGCCTCATAATACACTGAAGCTTCCATCTGAACCCTCTGGAAGCAATAACCCTCCTGCCAGAGCAGATCCTCAGCATGCTGACTCCAGCTTCTGCAGATTTTGACTGCATTTTCCCTGGGCTGCGTTCAAGTGAGACGCACATGACAGGATTTTGTTCACCACAGAAGATTAACTGAAAAATATTTGCTGAACAAACCAGCAAAGCACGGCCATGCTTCCAACTGGCATGTAAACCTTAAATACAGAATTAGACCAAGACAACATCTGCTGACCCACATCCCTAGATCATCCTACAACAGCATCCCAAAAGAAGCAGTGGTGAATTGACACACAGGACTGCCCCTTTCCTTTCCCACAGGGAGCAGGAACTACTGTTTGGTAAGAGAAAAATCATAATCTTTGCCTCATCATATTTTCCTTTATTCAAATATAAGCAAAGTGAGTCAGCTTCCCATCCCTCCACCACTAATAAATCACATGCAAAGGAAAGCTTTCTGGCATGCTCACATTTCATACTGGTAGGCAGTATGCTCTGAATTCTTATCCTAAAATACTGCCTTGCACCACCAGGCACTTTGCAAACAAGATTATTTTTCAGAAATTTACTCAGAGAACCAGAATTACATACTGAGTTCTCCGCCAAACATTTAGGGCCTCTTATTCTCATGCAGGAAGATTTTATACCCATTTGCTTGCCGCTGGGAAACATGGTTTTCCCAGTGTCATATAAGCAGCCAGCTTAATGAGTTTCTCTACTTCACCATCATCCTTCATTGTCTCTTCAGCTGTGCCAGTTCAGGCTTTGTGACATTGTGGTCTTCCCTAGTTTCATGAACTGTGTGATCTAAAAATAAGTCCAGAAAGTTCTGCCTGCCCACCTGTTCAGAAGCAGAGAGGGGAAGAGGCAGAGACCCCAACTCCTTTAGGTATTCATTGGTCTCTTTGGCAAGGCGGTTTGCAGAGTGCTGCAGCTGTTGTCTGAAACAGAAGTTCAAAAGCAGTTACAGGTAGAAGTTCAAAAGCAGTTACAGGTAGAAGTTCAAAAGCAGTTACACAAGATCTACCTAAAAAGCAGCCACTGAGCATTTCAGCATCCAGAATAATGACTAAACAGGGGTTCTGAGATCACACAGCTTTCCAGTAGGTTTTTTTCAACCTAAAGGATCAGAGATGTACTTTGGTTTTTTAACATCAACTTGACTCTGGACTACATTTAAAAAAAGATTCAAATAATTTCTTTGCTCCCTGCTAACTAGTATAATTCAGTAGCTTAAAAAATATCTTTTTCTCCAGCGGCATCAGAGAGAAACAACTTTATTCAGTGAACATAATCCCTCTTTTAGGGTGAATTCCTTATGGTACCAATTAGTAACTAACTCTTCACTTGCCAACCACTAACTCCATTGGTTAAATGTACATTTGATAAAAGTACAGGGATTCTGATATTAAATTCTTCATTTTTGTGAAAAACAGTGGTCAGAAAGAAGAATAATCCAGCTTCTACTTCAGGAATTGCAAGGCTTTCCCTTGAGCCTTTATGTTTTCCAATAACATTGCAATATGAAGCTATTGTCGTGAAGAATCTACTACTATTATATAAAACCTATACTGTAAACTAGGAAGGAAAAATACTAAAACCAGAAGCAATTTCTTTTGCATTGAGTGGGTACAAGGTACTTAAGTGAAAGTCACTTACTTGGCCCAATGGACACACAAATCAAGGCATTCAGGCTCCATTATTTAATAAGATATATATGTAAACTGAATAAACCATCCATGCATTTTGGCAAGTTTGTATGGCAGCTGACAATATGTGGGGTGCAGCCACTCTCACCCCAAAGAGGGGAGATTATGCAGTGACGTGAAATGGGAAGGCATTTGTTTGGTCACCAGTGATTAATTCTTTAATCTACCGATTAAATAGAGATTGAGTCAAATGAGCAGCTCAAGGAAACAAATCCCTTTTTCTCCCAATTGGACTCTGATCTCATCCTTCAAATGTGGCATGTGTGTCTTCCACCACAAGTCATGAACTTGTCCAAAAATCGCTATTATAAAAACCAGGATAATTGTGCATTCAGAGATTCAAGATACTGTCACATAAAGAGAGAGTGGAAGAATGTACTTTAAAGTTTTCTTTGATGACCTCAGAAATTTTTCTTTCCATAATGTGCTATTTATATTCCCCACAAGCTTGTAAAAGATGCACACACAGAGAGCCCCTGTAGAGTCTCTCCAGGGGTCAGTTTGAACTACAACTGTTGAAATGTCTTCTATATTGTCCCCCACTGGCATATTCTTCTTCTGAAATTACATCTGACATTTTGTCTGCCATATATGATGGCTAATCTTTCTACTGCCTACATCCATCTGTACTACAAGCTACTTTTTCACTTTTCTACTTTTCACTTCTCTACTTTTTCATACTTTTTCAGTTATGGGGTTCCCTGACTGTTTTTCCTTACTGGTGTCATGTGAGCACCAAATACCTAGAACAGCATTCATTTCTTCTGAACCATGAGTGAAGCCAGTATGACTGCTCCTCAGAGGACAGTCAATGCTAATGCATGGCTGAGGTACAACTACTTTTAAAAAAAACTACAAAAATCTATATAGAAGAACAATACAGAAAGAACTGTTCCTACCCAGCAGTTTTGAATGGCCTCTCCAGAGTCCTGCAGAAACACCTTAATTTGTCCAGTAAACTACTTAGTCATTCTGGGTTTGTAGGACTGTACTAAATTTATCTAATAAAGCATCACCCCAAAGCAAGTAACCCATTACCCCTAAGAACACAGACAGAAATGAAAGAACATCTACACCAATGTTTGCTCATTTAATACTCACAAATTTTCCTGAAGCTTGCTGGAGTCCTGCTTGGTTCCCAGCTGGCTCATCAAATTCTTTATCTGAGCAGCTGAAGATAAAGAGATAACAAGATGAATTAGTAAGACATGTTCAAACGTATCTTATTCCTTCTTGAATGTATTCTTCTAGCTTTCCCCAAAAGAAAGCTAAAAGCTAAATTTATTTCAATATCTGACTTAACCTAGGAAGGCAACACTTACATTCTTTGCTTTAAATATATACAAGTATCTTATGGGTGGATGCCAAGAGGATGGGGCCTCTCTTCTCACTGGTGTCCAGAGACAGGACACAGGACAACACCCACAACTGAAACACAGGAAATTCCATCTAAATATGACAAAAAATTCATTTGCTGAGAGGATGACAGAGGCCTGGAACAGGCTTCCCAGAGAGGCTGTGGACTCTCCTTCCCTGGAGATATTCAAACCCTGCCTGGACACCATCCTGCACAACCTGCTCAGGGGGAACCTGCTTTAGCAGGGGCTGGACTGGAGGAACTCCAGAGGTCCCTTCCAAACCCAACAGTTCTGGGATTCTGTGAAATGCAAAGTGTATTTTAAACATCCCCACCTATACATGATCCAGCCTAACAAACTAACTTTCAGACAAGAAAGTGATAGTGAGGCATAGATACCCTGAAGAGAAGTCAGTGGAGCTAAGAGCATGTGCACTCTTTTCCTCCAACCTTTTCAGACTTACAGAGCTGTTTCTTGCTATTTCAGTATTTTAGGCTATCACTGATGCAGAAAAACTTCACTATGCTGTGTTGCCACTTTTACATTATTTTAACTTACTTAAATTATTAGTGCTCTGTTAAAAAAAAAACCAAAACAAACCAGAAAGAAAATGCCAAGTGTTGCTATTAGTTTCAAAGTCCCCTGGTCCCAGACCTGAATTTTTCTACTCATTAAAGTCCAAACCTTTCACAATACTGGCACAAATAATCTTTCAAGAACAACAGATAGCAATATGCTCCTCACAGTTTGCCTCTGTCAATTTGAAATCATGTTGTAGCGCAGAGAGATATTTTAGACCTCCTTCTCCCTTATCTCCAATGTTTCCCCACTATTTTCTTTATGTAGGCACTCATGATCATGAAACCACACAATGAATCACATCAAACCATTAACCTACCTGAAAAGCAAGTACATTTTCTCTCCCCGCTCCCTCTACCTTAGAATTCTTTTCCGACAGATCAAGAAGCGGATCCACTTTATTCTGCAGCAGTGCAGTTTTTATCATCACTGATGTGCTGGGCTCAGCACTTCCAACAGCAGCACAGAGATTGATTGTCCCAAACCAATCATGAAATCTATGCTATCACATCACTCAGTGAGAGGCAAGACCAAGGAGGATCACTTTAATACAATTCCACAGGCAACTGAACTTAATTATCCCATGAGTTTAACAAGAGTTTCTTCCAATTCAGAGACACCCTCCTGTGTAACTTCTGCTTTCAGCCTGGAGCCTCTGCAGTTCATTAAATGTGTTGCTGGAGAAGCATCAGATCCCTACAATGACCACTTCTAAAGGGTTGTCCAATGGCTTATAACAAGGGCAGCTCAGCTAAAGCTGCAAAATGAGTTAATTAGTAATTAGCCAGTAATTAGCTTTTACATCCACTAAGTGTATTCTCACCTAGAATTTCAGACTTCTATTAGGTTATACAGTGAGGAGCTGGTTGGCAACTCCTCATATACTGAGCCTGGCTTCCAGCAAGCAAAACTGCACATATTTCACAGCTCTGTCAGACACAGGAAGGTCAGAAAAATTGAGTCAAACGGCACAAGGACTGCACTCTGTGTGTGGATGCCGAGGACTTGGCAAAAAGCACTTGTGCCATAATGTCCAGACATTCTGTGACTTATTTCTCTCTGCATGGGGAGGTTCTTGCACAGTCCCATTTCCAGGCCAGGCAGTCTGTCCTGCCCTGAGCCAGGTTCAGCAGTTCGCTTTGCTTAGTTTATCTCAGCCAACAGCAACGCACACAGTCTACACAAAATGAGAATAAAGTGTCTGGGAAATGAAAGGGAGAGGCTGGAGCTCTTTATTCTTTGGATAGTGGGTATGCACCAACACACAGAGCCCCTAAGTCAACAGCTTTCCATCTCCAAGACCTTTTAATTTCAGGCTGTAGAGCCTTCCACACACTCACTACCTGACAGCTGAGACTTCTTGAAACACTTCAATTTCTCCTCTAGCTGCTAGTCTGCTACATTACCTGAGCAAACAACAGTTTTGCCAGCTCAGGCCACCGGTTTTCTGTACATTTTGTGTGAAATGCTCACTCCACAGACTCCCCAAAGAAGTGAATAATACTCAGCTGCGCATACTGTTCGCCTGCTCTTTTCCTTACAGGGGAAGAAAAAATGAGGACAGCCTTAAGGCTTCAATATATCTTTTTCTCTTTGGCTTGAATGGAAAGCTTTTATGTAGTGTGTAATAAAGTTAACTACTGTAACATTAAGTCAGATGTCCTGTGTGTTCCCACCCACCTCGATAAAACTGTAAGGCTATTTGTTTAACTTGAGATAGGCAGCGCGTGCAGATAGGATGGCTGCAGGTCATGAGACAGCAGAAGCCTGTCCTATGAGAGAGAGAAGCTGAGCTGCTCAGAACAGGAGGCTCAAAGAAATCCCGTGGAAGGAAGAAAGGAGTATAAAGGAAAAAATAAAAAGGGGAAAAAAGGAAAAAA
>VYZR01110583.1:0-11027 GCA_013400675.1 Oxylabes madagascariensis | reverse complement strand
CTACTTGGAAGCAGGTGTCCTCCCTAGTGCCCTGAACCCCAAGGTGAACTTGTTTTCAGAGCTCACCCCCGAAGAAGTGGATGAGTTGGGCTATACCCTCTACAGCTCTCTGTCAGAGCCAGAGGTCTTGCTGCAGACGTAATGGGGCCTTACCTAGGGAAGTGTTGATAGGGTTTAGCTAATGCTGACTTTAATTACTGTGAATTATGTCTCCTTCACTTCTCCCTATCTCCCTCTCTCTCTTCACCACTCCCCCTTTTAGTTCATTAGTAATTCCTGCTGTGGAGTTGGTGCTCCCACTGAATTTCTTGGTGCTACTGGTCCATTTCCACCATCTCTGCCCCAACAGGTCCGCTTTGGCTAGGTAAGAGAGGCTAAAACTGCAGCTCTGAGATCTTCACATAAATTCTGCTGAGCTTAAGTGTCTACCAAAAAAAAAATAAACCAAACTATGCACTTGTTTCTTCTGTAGTACACTTACTGCAGCAAATCCTTTTTGGTGTGAAGAAGGTGGAATTGGGCTGGTAAATCCAGTGATGATTTTAACATATTTGCACTGATGTTGTTTAATTTTCTCCAGCCTGACTTTACCCCGTATTTCTTTTTCTCTGCTGTTCCACACTGTCTCACTTTCCTTTCTGTTATGTCCTTCTGGCCCAGTCATGCGGGGCAGACTGAGTGAGATATTTTGGATAGGGTTCTTTTTGTATTTCTGAGTGGATAATGACTACACTGGCAATATTTAGGGCTGTAGAGCTTGAAATTGGAGAATTCCCACAGCTCCTGCTCCCACAGAGCCTTCTCATCCTTTGCAAGCTGGGTTCGGGATTAAGGGCCAAAATTTGTCCAGTCTGCTGCAACACAACCTCCTGTATGGGCAGTTCTTATTGAAGGTGTCACAGGGGAGGAAGGAACCTTTGTGGTCTGGCTGTGTGATGAGGCTGAAGGAGCAGAGCTTTCTGTTCTACCTAGCCAGATCTGTTGGGAATGGCCTCAGGAGTGGAGAACAAGGCAGCACTTTAGTTGTCTCTGGCCTAGAGGAAGAGAGGGTGATTATAGGGAAGGGGTGGGAGACACACATGGGAATGGGGATTATTTTTTTCTTTTCATCTTTTCCCCAAGAGCTTATGGCTGTTCTGGTTTACTGGAGGTGGGAACAAGACTGCATGCCTCAAAGGGCTTTGGAATAAGCACACACAAGCCAGATTCTCACCAGCTCTAAAGGCTGTGAAGATGATAGAACTGCACTGGTGTCATCAGCAAGGTTCTGTCCCATACAGTGGTATTGGGGTACATATACAAAGCTGGCATTTAGGGATCTATTACCTTTGCCTTCTGCTCTGTGTGCTTTAGTCTCCTCCCCAGAACTGAGGCTATCACCTTCCTCATTCCCATGTGCTGACTTTCCAGTGCTCCCATTTTACAAATACTCTTTGAAAGCTGGTGAGGGCACACCTTCCCATTCTGTCTGTTTGGACCTGTTGGCAGAGCAGTTCTGCCCACTCCTGTCTATGGCTGCTCTCAGGTTGTAGACTCTTTATACTCTACATTAAGCCACCTGCTGTCTTAAAAAAGTGGGAGAGAAGGTGTCTGCTTGAGTCTGGAGCTCTGTGTGTATCTCGTAAGATCAGCATAACTATTGTTTCAGAAACATTTGCCTTTTCCCTGCTTTAGCAGCTTTTTTTGCCCTTGCTGTTCAGCCTCCTTAGCCAGTGGAGAGGAGTTCTGCAGCAGCAGAGTTTGGAGGGAGCAGGAATCCTTTTCTCCTTTTCTCATCCCTTCCTCTCAGGTCTTCCCCATCTTTGACAGAGAAATTTCAAGGTGAATTTCAGGAGTGGAACCACAGAGGGAAGTCTTTCACCCTGGGTTCTTTTTAGAGGCAGTGCTGGTGAGGTGAGGGAGGGAGCATCTTTCTCGGACAATCCGTCCATTTTAGCCAATGTGTCAGCATTCTGTATACAGTGATAATGCAACATTGCATTTTAAATTACTTAATCCTTAGGGTACTGGTGTTTCCTAGACTGCCAGATGTGTATTTTGAAGTCTGTGTGTGTATATAAAGTCTATAGTCTGTCAAAGGTTAACAGGAATCCCATTTGTATGGCTTCGTGTTTTGTAAGTTTTGCAGCAGTCAGTGTTGGTCAGCTGTTGATTGCTCTTCACTCTGGTTCCTAGATTTTTCCCCCTCTTCCTTCTCTTGTCCCCCACTGCCTTTCTGATGTCAGCCTTCCTACCCTAAAAGCAGACAGATGAGACTTGTAGCCTATAGGCTACTGGGGGGAATTCCCCTTGTTTTTAATGACTTGAAGGTCAGCAAAAATATTAAAATATCTGGGTTGTCAGGAGTTCCCCCAAAACTCATTTCTTCAGTGTGATGTCACCCCTCCCTCACTTGGTGCTGACTCCAGTACTGTGGTCTTCACATTTTAATAGCAATGTGGTTGGAAACGATTAAAACTCTAGATACAAAAAAAAGGTGAGATATGACTTGAGAACAGGTGTCACATACATATCTGTATATATAATTTTTTACATTAATGCTTTTACTTCTTCCTGGCAACCTAATGAAATAATATTTTATGACCATTTTTTGCTGGTATTGAGCTCAATTTGTGTATCAAATGGAGACCGAAGCTGCCTTTTTGCCTTTTCTGTAGACTCTGCTCCACTTCACTTGCATCAACCATCTTCATCATTTCTTTCCTTCAGTTTTGCCCTCCTCTGAGGTAGCCATGAGCCTGTTCGTGGGTGGCAAATGATCACTTCCTATGGGCAGCCACCACAGCATGCAATTGCTGTCGTGGCAGTGGCAGTCTTGACAAAGGCCAAAGATGTGATGGGTCACAGGGACACTGCAACTGGGAATATTTTAAGAGCAGGGTCAGGTATAAGGGGCAATAGAAGCAGGGGAGAAGGTGTAGGGTAAATATGCAGGAGACTTCCAGTCATACTGCACCCAGCCTGTGGGTCAAACAGAATGTTGCAGTCTTTCAAACTAGCACCTTTCAGTATTGAATGCAGTACATGTGTTGATGTGCAGCCTGGAGGGCTATCTTTCTTACAGGTAGGCTACTTCCTGGTCAAATCTGTATCACAGAGCAGGAGAACCTAAAGCTGAATGTCAAAAGGGCAGCTCCTGGCCACCTTCCTGGCAGAGCAGCTCAGAGACAGATTGATTGTAAGAGGCCCAGGGCATGCATTGGGCTTGTGGCTGCCTCAGCTCCAAGAATGTCTCCGTGTGTTCTGTAGCTTAACTCACACAAGCTTACAATGAGATTGTCGTCTCATTCCCTGTAACTACAGGGAGAGGACCAACTTGCTCAGCTGTGGGTTTCACTGCTGCTGAGCTCCACTGCTAATCTTTCAAGTCAGATGGATTTCTTTTCCCATGTTTAAAAGCAATTATGGAAACAAGAGGCTGCTTTCTGCCCCCTGGCAAGCTGCTATCAGGGCCCTCATTATTAGCATGTGGGCATGCAGTGAGAAACGAAGAGACTAGATGATGCCTCATCTCTCCCAGGCCTGGAGGCTGTGGATTTGCAAAGGGGAACGTCCAAGTGCATGATCTGTGACAGAGTGTGTGGAATTCTGAAATAAAATTACTTCCCACAGTAACCTGGTTGTCTCTGGCACGTTTATAAACAAAGGAACATCTCTGCATTCGTCTCAGTGTGTCATCTTAATGCTCATATAATTCTGCACCACACCAGTGCTTGGGGACTGACTTGCCCCCTGCTGATTCACTTGCTTTCCCTTTGCAGCTCTGGGCTCTCGGCACTTTGCAGCTTGTCTCAAGGGAGCAATCAGCTCTGTGCAGCAGCGTCCTGGCTTCTGGCAGCTTTCACACCAGTCACAAGGTGATGCGTAATTGTGGCGCTGAGCCTCTCATCCTCTCTCCCATGGTCCGCATGCCCGGACAGGCACCTGCTTTTCATGTGGCTCTCCAGACTTCAGAGGCTTCCGTGCCTCTGGAATATTAAGCTTTCCTGTGCGGGCTCCCCCACCCTTGTTCAGTCACACCTTGTTTTTGTGTGCCAGGCCTCTCCCCTCCCAAATGCACTCCTCTCATATCCAGGCATCAGGTTTGAGGCAGTGAGGAAGCTGCTTTGCCAGGGACCCATGTCTGGTGTGTTGAAGTTCTTTACAGTAAGACCAAGTTTTATGTGCCTGCTTGGGAAGGTGGAGTGGAAATGTTGGATGTCAAATAAAATGTGAAGTCGTGCTGCTTTTGATGGGTCCCAAGCTTCTTAATTCTTGGAAGACATGCTACAGTGGCAACATTGTCCTGTAAGATTTGTCTTAATGAGGACTCTGTGATTAACTATTTTGGAGGGTATTTTATGATACTAAGGGAGTCTACATCTCCAACTTTTTTTTTCTAATATCCTTTGCCTGCATTGCTTTGTTTTTTCCCTTTAATCTGTCCTGTGGTAGAAACAGATCAGATGAGCTCAAGTACATTTCATGCCATACAGAGTCTTACAGGAGCAGCTAATATAAGCTGCTTTGTGAAATCTGTGATGGGTATTACCTCCTCAAGTTAAAGCCCCTGGAATGCCTAGAACCTGCAATACATGGTTAATATATGCAGTGGTTTGCACCTTTGCATAGAAGCTGTCCTGGCATGAATAGGAAGGAAAGATCAAAAGATAATTTGAAAGTGTTTAATGTAAAGAAGAAATAATTGAGGGGAGTGATGATTATTATTGCAAGTATGGAAAAAGTTGCTACAAAGAAGAGCACAAGTAGTTCTCCAGGCTGCAAAGACTTAGAATCTCTTTTGTTAGCATAAGGAACAAACAGATTAGGAGGAAAGTGAATTTTGGAAAAAGCAAAATATTTTGCCCACTTTGTCATATAACCACAGTCCTGTCCTGGATATTAAGGTAGATGAGTTTACATTTTACTTATTTATTTTTGCATCTCTTAATTTAAAAATAATTACATAAATTCTAGCCTATTTTGTGTCTAATCTTAAACTAGGGAAGAAAGGATGACTGAACCTCAAATTTGAGATTATTGTGCTAAACTGTTGAACTGCATTAATAATTTTCTTTTTTTGTTCCCAAATACTTAGTTGCATCCATGGTTTTTTAAGGTTTATTTTACTGTTCTGAACTTCAGAAAAGCTGCAGACAGCTGTTGCTTTTTAAATTTAGTCTCATATATAAAAAAAAAAAGAACCCCTTCCAAGTTTTAGTTTCACAGAAAAAAAGAGGAGCCTCTTCCAAAGGAAGAATTTCTCTTACAGATAAAATGTTTGCTCACTAAATGCACTATTCAATGGCTTCAGCATGGCTCAGTGAATCTGGGACTGGATCTTGAAATATGGGGCTTTGCCCATAGATGCAGCAAGCAAGAAATGGGAGATTCTACCTCCTACCAGTGAAACCCAGTATTGGCTTCCAGCCCTGGGAGAACTGCTGCGGTCCAGACAATCAGGGCACTGTTTGAGATATCTGGATTTTATCTTCTTTATCCTTGTCAGGCTGAGTTACTATCTGAGTTTACAATCTGAGGGATTCAAGAAATATCCTCCCCCTCCCTTCTATTCTTTTTTTTCTCTCTCCTTTTTTTTTGTTCTCCCTGTTTTGTTTTGTTTTGTTTTGTTTTTAAGATTCAACACCTTATTCAAATAGCTTTCATTTAACAAATGCGTCCCTTCCACAGTCAAGGTTAAAATTTTTACTAGCATACTTTGAGAAGGACAGCATTACTCACAAGTCAAGGACCCAGAAATGTGCTGGTGAGCAGGCTATTATTCCTTCCTGTATGTGATCCTGTGGAATAATCTTACAAACAGTAAGGCAGAAGAGGGTGGTAAGACCATTGGGTAAGGCAAGTAAGATCAGAAATCATTCTGTAGATAGGAAACACTTGTCATTTTACAAAAAGAAAAGAGAGTGGGACATGGAGCTTGGCTCTAGGAACTCGAACTTCTCATGATCTTAAGCTTTCCTAAGTACTCATGCAGAAGTCAGTTCTGAGCAAAATCACATTAAACACACTAAAAGTTGGATTGATTTATATTTTGCTGCCCTGGTTCAATTTCCCTGCCTCCTGTCGCTAAGTAGCTNAGGTAGTACAAGGCACAGCAGTCCCAGAGGCTGCAGAGTTGCAGCTCCCACAGTGCTTGTCAGAGAGCACGCTGGCAGGGCCCCAGCTCCCCAGGCTGGTTTCTACTGAGGCAAGGATGTGACCAAAGCACAAACTTTCTCTTTTCCAAATCACTGCCTATGATTGTGAGAGAGACAGTAGAAAGCGTCTAGTCTGGTGCCTTCTCTTCAACAAGGAGCAAAGAGCTTATGTTTTGGGTTAGGAATCTTTCTTCCCTCTCCTCTTTTTTTTTAATTTTGTATTTTTTTTTCTTTTTCTATATAAAATAAAACAATGAATGAAAAATAGTGCTTCTTGAGTCCATCACTTTGCACTGCCAAGGAGGATGTTTGGTGTCGCCAGCAGACTGGTGACTCCCAAGCTTTGTGCCCTGAGACAGATGTACCCTTTTGTGAGCCTGCCCTGCCTAGGGGAGACTTGTATTTCTGATAAGTGCTCAGCATCCAAATGTGTCTTACTGAGACTGAATGGCTGAAGTGAATGGCTCAAATGTTACCTTCCTGAATAGCGCCAGCATCACGTCAAACCCAGAGATGTCTCCTCTTGAAGCCAGGACACAGCCTCAACAGTCTCACCTTCTGAATGGCAGAAGAGCAGGCCAGCTGTACCTCCCCAGAAGAGCTTGGCTGCTGTGACTGGCTCCTGACAGACCTGGGTTTAGTCTCAAACCAGTTCTCTCAGCAGTCAAGCACAGAAACCTCCTCCCATTAAGAGAACTGCAAACCTCCCTCACCAGGCACCACAGCAATGGCAGTAAGAGCGCAGGTGGGTTGAGAAGCCACAGCATCTACTCAATATGGTACTTTGGCTGCAAAGTCTTCTTTGGGGACTATTATCCAGCCTGCCTATGGCCAGTCCACCTGTAACACACCTGAGGAGACTCTGCTGAAGCCACCCATCAGTCCATGTACAAGTGCAAGGAGCAGAACAGGCTCAAAGTCTTCTGAAAGAATCTTTCTGACATAATTTGCCAAATCCCCTAACACAGAGACCTTAGGAGGGAAAATGACATTCCTTCAGGAAAAAGCTATAAAATCAATGGTATCACAATTGTGTCAACATCTGCCAGGATTTTTTCTCTCCTCCTTCATAAACAAATCTATATTTAAACAGTACAAAGTCTGCTGGTAAATCACTGAGCAGCTGCTGCCTATGGAGAGTGGAAAATTATTACTGAATAAAGGCTGCAGCGTTCCTCTCCAGCGACCTGGGCAGCTACAGCCTCAACAGTGACTTATCCTCAAATGAGTTTCAGAGCTTCCTCTGAACTACTTGTGTCATTGTTCTTGCTGAAGCTGCCTGCCAGCATCAAAGAGATCTGACACACACCCAAAAGATCCCTAGAACCCTGTTTTATTTCACTCAGAGTACACCTGTGCACAGTCTCTCTTTCTGGCCTCATCAAAACACTATGATGTGACAAGAAGTGAAAACCAAATCCCCCAAAGGAGCACACAGAGCACAGCCTGGTGTTATCCTTTCACTGTGTGCTCCTCCATCACTGAACAGAGAGGCTGAAATAAGCTCAAATAACCTTTCCGCCTGCTTCAGCCGAAGCTGCTGGTTTGGGCATCAGGTTCAGGAGTGCAGTGTAACTGCTGCTGGGCTGCTACACCAAGGGGGCCTCATGCTGACCGGTCTAAGGGGCACTGAGACACTGAATGAGAGCTCCACTGAAGTTAACTCACTCACTTGTTGTCCGGGCTGAGATGCTGCAGTCTCATAATCTGTACCTACTTGTCAGGCCTCAGCTCTTGCTAACTTCACAATGCAAGAAGATAAGCAATGTGCATAGTCACTCTCCTCTTCACCCTTTTGCACAGAAGGGCAAAAGACACCTGGCACTTGTGACTCCAGCAGATGCTGGTGACCTACAGGTACATACATTTTGATACACACTGAGCACACAGTCTGCAGGGAGGTCACATCAGCTATAGGCCCACAAAGAACAATAGTTGACATGAAATATGTTCCTGTTCTTTTATTGCTTGGATAACTGGAAGGCTTTTGTTTATGTGCTAAACTGAGCCCACATGTGCTAATGCACACAAAAGATTATTCTTGACCCCCAAGTCCTTTCATCATAATAAAATAAGGCTGGACAATGAGACAACTAAAAATATCCCCCAACGGTCTGAACAAAAGTCAGCACCCCCTCCTCTCCCTCCTTCACGCATATTTTTTGCTAAACATAATTTTCAGCCAGTTGTAGCTTTGCTTAGGAGACTCACGCTTGGGCAAGTTACAACTCACCTCCCTCCTACCAGATTTGGACAATGTTTTTACTTGTGGCAGCTGGCCACAGCCTGGCTGATTCTGAGTAACTAAGCCTCTGGAGACAGGTATTTTGTGAGCTATCAGCATGTGCCTGGCATGCCCAAGTTTGTTCAGTAAAGAAAAATGTAGGTGGACAACCAGGGTTGTTTCCATAACTGTGTGAAATAATTGAACTATAAGTTGCAAATGTAAATTGCAGATTTAATCCTCTTTTTTATTAGTCTCATTTCTTATGTCAGGGATATTTACATAGCAGGATGGAAACAGAAGACAGTGAGGGGATGGGTAAGTAGTGAATGATTTATTAGAGATTCCATTCAGTGTACTAGTCCAAAACAAATGAGGCAGAGCATATGGATAACTTATTTTGTATGTAATAAAAGATGGATGTTAATACCTCCCAGCCCGATCTTTAATCATATAGATTTGCTTTTTGATCTAGTTTTAAAATGGAACATCTATAAAGCAATCCCTAAAGAGCTTACAGTGAGAATCTGGCAGAAAAGATCTTTCAGATATCTGTTTGTACCACACGAGGAAAGAAGCAAGCAAGCACTGTGAATTAGTCTGTGCCATAGAGGTTGTGTAGGTGATTCTCCCTCAAAATTGCTCAGAATGTCTCTCCTTTGCCTCATTCCTCCCTTGTGTTTTCCTCAGCACTCTGTCTCCAGGAAGAATTCCTGCTAGTCTCTGGAAATGCTTTGTTCAGTGAAGTGCGAGGTAAGGCTTCCTGAAGGACTCAAGTTATCCCTCACAAGAATCCTCTTGAGGCTTGCCCTCACACTCACTCCCCAGCCACCCCATCAGAGCCCAGGGCCAGCAGAAAGCCCATCTGCTCCTTCTCTGGGGCACTGAGGCTCATGAGGGCCCAAAGCTGCCTGCCTAGTGCCACCATGGCCATCATGCACTCCTAATTCAGTGTCAGCCCAACTTCCCCCTGGCTGCGGCTTTCCCAGCACTCTGGAAAAAAACAGACATCTCTGTCTCTGTTAATTTTGCCCCAGCGATACCCACTCCTCTCACCACCCTTGCTCCTCTGCTACAGAAGCCAACAAGCTTCCCTGCCACTGACAGTCCTGAGAGCATCCTATGCTATTCCCTCTCAGTCTAGGCTGTGTGAGGGGATGTTACTATGGAAACATTTACGTCCTCTTGGTCTTTGGTGTGCTTACTAACAGTATTCTGCATGTTGTCTCCTGTATTCTTGCTGGTGGAAGAAGAAAACATCTTTTCCTTTGCAATGTTTCCTTCAAAAAGAAAAAACAAACCCAAAGAGATTACTAAAGCCCATATATTGACCTTCCATCCTAAGGAGGAGGGTGAATGGAGGAGTATTAGTTTTCCACCTCCTGATGATGCTGTTTGGCTGGAGGTCGCTCTCTGCAGTGCTGGATTTACCAGGGCACTTCATTGCCTCCCAGCCAGGCCCTTGGCCTCTCTCCTGCAGCAAGCTCTGGAAGAGCAGCTCCTTTCTCCTGCAGCTGGCTCCTTGTTTCTGTGTCAAGATGGAACTTACTTATCCCGGAGTTCTCTTTGGTGAAGTGCCCAGGGCAGGAAAATAACATCCATGGTGATAAAGCTTTTAACGTGACTGCAGGACTTCACTCACCTAGCACACAAATTGGTGTTCCCTCAGAAGCCACCTTTTTGTGCTGGAAATTAAATTTTCTTCAGAGCTGCTCAGTCTCTAAGCCACAAATGTATTATGTAATATTAGAAACAAATTATTTTTTAAACACTTTTCAGTTAGTAAAGAGTAGCTAGTAGTCCTGTGCTTAGAAAATACTTGTAATTTTTCTTGTACAAAAGTTCCCCCAAATTGGTATTTGTGCTTTAAAAAGTGTCTTCTACCTTGGTTAAAAAATCTAGCCACAATGGAGATATCTCTGACATAGTATCTGCAAAAGAAGAAAGATAATTTATGAAGGAATTGGGGTTGTAGGACTTAACAGTAGTTATTCTGCAGTCCTGCAACAAACAGGGAAAAATATGCTTTTCTCTAAATGGCCGGCTTCTGGTTACTTTATTTCACTTTCTGGATTGGAGATTGTTACAGAAAATCTGTCTGGAACACACAATACAGACAAATTTCCACCTCAGTTCACACACAAAAGGGAAAGCAGGCAGCTAGGAAACAGGCAGATCTGGGTTAAGTTCCTCATTGGATACTTCATTTTTGCTTACGTGATTCTTGCGCACACATTCCCAGAGTCCTTTCAGAGAAATCTATAATTATCTTTTCATGATGAAGGATTGGGTTTATATATATTGGGTGCATTTCTGTTTGTTTAGCTGCTGTTATGGTCATACAATCACCTTTTTCACTTAAAGGAGGGGAAGGCAGGCACGGCAGTGGATATGAGAACTCTCCCTTGGCCAGTGAGGACATGGAAGTGCTGTCCACCCATCCACACAGCCAGTCACCCACTCAGCAGCTTTAAAAGCTGCCACAGCCTCTCAACTTTCCTTTGAAGCAAGATCTGCCTCCTCTGTAGTGTATTTATCAGAACAGTTATCTCAGACTGCTCAACTGCTATGGTGGTGTTTCTTGGCATTGCAGGACATTTTTCTCTGCCTCCTCTATTTTAACGAGTCGTTTCAAATTCTGTGCTTGCAAAGAAAGAAAGAAAGAA
>VYZR01110506.1:7198-26229 GCA_013400675.1 Oxylabes madagascariensis | reverse complement strand
TAAATTTTATAATAAGAAATGAGGGACTTGAAAATATGCAAATTCTGCATTCATGTCACTCAAATACTTAGCTTGTAAAGCTACCTGACCTAGTCTTGCGATGGCTAATCCTTTTTATAAAGCTTTAACTCTTACAAATAAATGAAAATATCTATTTCATAAACAAACCAAAATTTTAATTCTAACTCTTAAAAGCCTTATAATTCAAGGAAAAATACCACTGAAAATGTGAACTGAACAGATTCAAAATCAAACAAAAACCAACTAAGGTAAACAAAAGCAACCCAACCCTTCTATTTAATCTGACATTAGAGATGCTTCGGGATGCTAACTGAAGAGCTTCAGTGCCTATTGTCCTGAATGTTGTAACCTGTTTGTGTCACCCACTGCTGAGTGCCACACGAGCATCACAGGACCACAGCACAGATCAGACCTGGGCAGCACTGCTGCTAAACACAGAACGTGGGCCAGGATCCTTAGATACCTAACTTGATAATCACGTGCTAAATTCCAAAAAGCTGCAACTTTAAAAGATATTTTCCAATAATTTTTGTCTGGTATTACTAAAAAAAAAACGGAAAATCCCTAAAAAATTCCGCAAGTGCAGTATTTTCAACTCTGCCTGGCAGAGAAGCTGAAACCTTCCAAAGGTATCTCGCTTCTCTTTACCTCTTCTCCTTCACTCTTGATCTAAACCACATTATAATAATAAGCAGGCTGAATTACTGATGAGCTGCTGGCTGCTACAGAGGCAGCTGTGTTTCTAGCAGATCATCTAAAATAAGAGCAGACAGGAAAGGTACTAAAAAGGAAGCAAATGAAGTGCAGGTGATCTCACATTTGCTGTCTCTTCTGGTTGTAAGTTCCTTTTCCAGTGTTCACTGGGCTCTAGGCCAAACTACTTCAGCAAGTGAAGCAGGAACTATTCACTTTTTACTGTTGTTAGATCAGTCTTCTTCCTATGGTACAAGAGCCAGGGCCAAGCAAAGGGAAGGGGCAGCAATGCAGGGATTGGGACAGGGGTCACAGTGACATTAGCCCAGGCCACTTCACATCCATGATCTGAAACCAGTCACTCACTTGGCAGCAGTGTTATTTGGGAACACCAAGCCCCTGCTCATCCACTGTTTTACAAAATCTTTTTCCCATGTTTTGGAGAGGCATTTTTTATATGGTTGCACGTAGAAGCAAATTTAAAAAAAAAAACCACGTCAAAATAGCCTCACTCCAAAACTGCTGATTTTCCATGCCCCCAGGTAAAAGTAACAAAAAAAAATTAGCTGTGCTAGTCCAGTAAAGACAATTGATGGGCCTGGTCTTGATAATTTATAATAATCCTGCCATCCAAAAAGAAAGGTCTATTTAGCTATGGCTTGAAAACAAGCAATAAAGTCCAAATGAGTTCTGGCAATGTGAGACAGAGAAAAAGTTTAAAGAAAATACTCTCAAACAAAGTGCTGGTAGAAAATACTTACAGTTATTAACACAAGCTTTTCCACATTTCCAGAAGCTGTAGGAGAGCTATTTCTCTCTATGTAACAAACAGTACTTTAATACAGAAATACTAATGTTTTCCATCAACCTCTTGTCTTAAGTAGAAAATCCATCACTACTCCTAAATTAACCTCCTGCTAGATGAAAAGGGTATTATTAAAAAGATCCAATTTCGAAAAATAAATTGTTAGTATTTCTGTTAAACCAAACAGCTGGACTGAAATCCAGCACTGCTCACTGAAAAATGGCCAATGCAACTAATAAAGTGTCAAACAAGAGTATTTTCAGAAAAGGAGAAAAAGGGACATGCCAGGTTGGGATGATTTGTAAATGACATCTCTTTGGATGAGTAAACATGCAGGGTCCCAGCTGCATCAAAAGCAAACATGTAAGTCAAAAAAGATTAGTGAGGAGACTAGCAACTTCAATGCAAAAACTGGGTATTTTGACCAAAAAAAGAGTCAGGTCAAAAAGCTCTGGCCAAGCCAGACCTTGCAAGCAGAGATTATCAGCAGCAAGGGCTTTAAGCAGCTTAGAAATAGCTGGGAGAAATCAGAGTGTCACAGACCATAGAGAAGGTCAGATATTTGAAGGTGGAATTGGGCTAAGGGGGTATTGGTACCAAAGAACACAGAAGCATAATGATGTTTATAATCTCCAGAAATCAGTCTTAGACAAATAATACAACATTCCAGTACCTTTTCACAGTGAAACATTTTGGAGGAATTGAGTTTATTTCTGCATAGCAGCCCTAATAAGCTCAGAAGAATACCAGAAAGAGAGTTTCTAGGAGCCAAGTTGTGTGACACAGCTTCTACAAACCTTAGGTCCTATTCCCTACAAAAGACATTGAATAATGCAGATACAGTTTCCAAGACCTTGAAATCAGCTTCCAGCCAGCCATCTATATGAGCTGGCCAGGATGGTGAGAAGCTAGGAGAAGAGGGATGGGAGCAATTCCATCTGAACTGGCACACAATTCATGGCTCCAGGAAATCCATGGATGGGCAAAACCTTTAAGGATAGTTTGCCAATTGAACAATACGGTTGTTCAGCAAAATTTGGGCTAGGAGAGCAGCAAAAGCAAGCAAAAATATCCAGAAGCCTTTGGAATTTGCCCCAGATCTTTATTTTTCCTTGAAGCACTGTAGCAAGAGAACAAGGAGCTTCTAGAGAGAGAGGGAAGCTATTCATGATAATCCATTCAGATATAGAGCTCTGATTAAAATGCTTCACTCACTGAGGGTGACCACAATTTTGTTCATCAAATTATTAATACTTACAAAAGAATATTTTTTTGAAAGGAACAATAGACAATAAATATTAATTTCTGTTCCTTAGGAGAAAATATTCCTTTGGTAAAATGTTAAAATCTGAAAGGATCCATGTATTATTAGAAGGTTCAAATTATTTTTAAGTGAGGGAAAGCCAAAGCTGTGACACCCAGTGGAGCTTCTAATGAAAGCTTCTTTGGGCCTGTTACTGTGAGATTTGTTACAGGTGCACGTGAAGGAGAACAGAATTCTTTACTGAATGTAAGCTGAAGGAGGGAGACTGAAAGGAAGGGAATAACAGGACAACACGAAACCCAGGAAACTGCCTCAGTCTGAAACGAATTTTACCACAAATGGGAGCACCTCCTACATATTTGAAGTCTTAAGTCAATTTTGGAGTATAAACAAGATCCACTTCTGTTCCTAGCTCAGCTAATTCCCTAGCACTAATCTTAGCACACGAAAAGAGAGAGAAGTCAGAAAAAAGCTATCCAAAATGGGAAACAAAAAGGCCTTTGGAAATGCCTGGCATTTAGACAGTCAAATGTCTGAGCCAAAACTGTTAGTTTAGTTATTCAAAACAAAATGTTTGCATTTTCCTCAGAACAGGCATGTAATAGGGAGAATTCCTCTGACTCCACTGCGTGGGCAGACTCAGCAGAACGAAAAGCAGCCCAGCTGTATCTGTACTAAACAACACAGTGCTCTCACAGAGTCACCCACAGCAGTGCCACCACATCACCCTGCTTCTCCACCTTGCCTAATACAGATCAGGCTTTTGACAATTTTGCATTTATTGCATAGCACAGCTACTTCTCCACTTAAAATAACGGGAGAACCATGCTAATGAATCTGATACTATTTCCACAGCACAGTATTCGTATGGAAATTACAATTTCGCGTGATTATAAACTCATCTTTGCAGTGGTGGGGGACACCTTGACGTTCTGGAAGAAGTTTATACACATATTTATCACAAATCCACACTGATATTATGACAAGCTCTTGGTTCAAACTGTAAGCAAGACTACATTTATAGTTTTTCATATACTTCTTCATTCCCTACTCCTTTTGGGTTTTTTCAGATTATGCAGAGGAGAAAACAGATATAAAGGCAGTGAACAGTTTCAGACCTACACTTCACATTTAATTATTTGAAAAATATTCTTTCATTGTCTGCTGAAAGTTCTTACTTGAAAATACAACTAAAAGGAGATGCCATTTTAAGTGTGGCAAGATAAGCTGGACCCGTGGTGCTGATGTGCACTCCCAAATGACACAGCTCCCTGACAGCACCAGCAGGAGCAGCTCTGCTGTTCCTTCCAGGATCTGAAGGAGTGACTTCCCTGGCTCTGGGTACACACATACCTCTCCTCCTGTGGTGAGCAGCCCAGGTGCATCCAGCTTCCGTTTCTTGCGGGGACCGATGGCTGCCAGGGCCGTTAGGTTGGCATCCCTCTGCCTCATCTGGGCAAGCTCCTGCTGCTGCATCTGTCAGACAGGGAAAGAACTCTCTTTACTTTTTATTCTATTGCCATATCAAAAAGTTATCTTCAGACCTGCAAGCATGAGGTAGACATCACATATGAGCAATCCCTGAGAGCATTTTACTGTCCCCAGTACTATTTTAGCAACCTGAAATAATGAAGACACTGAAGTTCTCGTGACTTTTCACAGGATTTCTGCTTCCAAATATCTCAATTGTTTCCAAAAACACCATCCTTTTCATTAAAAACTGCCTTAGCAAGTACTGTATACTAGCTACACATCTCCAGTTTAAGACTGATATGAAGAATGTATATATCAATTCAAATCTTTTAAAAAACTCATTTTTTATCTTACATCTTGAATATTTCAAACATACTTGGTTTTCTTAAAAAAAAAATCTAAATTAATAAAATATCTCTATCTAAATGCTAGCCAAAGGTAATGCTGACACAAAACCTTTACAAACTGAACTTACATGTGCTTTCTGGGCTTAGGCTTTAGGTAAGAATATATTTGACTAGTTTGAAGCAGCTGTCAGCTGCATTATGTAACAATATAGCACACTACAGAAAACAGAAGAAAATTCTCTGGCCAGCAGAGAGATAAGATTGCATATTCACTATAAATTGTGTAATTCTTTCAGAGTGTTAATGATAAGTGTCATATTCCCAGGAACACTAATATTTTAATAAATATTCTGATCAATACCACACAAGAACAATTGATTAGGCAATACAGTAACTTTAATTAGATAAAAGCATTCATAGCTCTTAGGAATAACTCTTTCTAATCTCAAAACTTTGGGTTTGCAAAATCTATCAGTAAACTCAGAGGAGGTGTTTGCTTTCTAATCCCACTGATGTCACTCTTGTTCCTACTTCAGCAGCAGTACACAGAACAACACCTGGAGAAATTCAGTGCTGATAATAAAAACATTGTATGATACAGGCACAATTCTTCATTAAAATGAAACTGAAGTGACAAGCAGAGATAGAAGTGTGTCAGCCATTGCCTACACATGATCTGCACATACAAGCAGGGCCTGAACTATCTCAACCAATGTTAAAAGGAAAGGAGGTTTAAGCAAAAAGTGCCACTGTGAAGACTCTTTTCTCCAGCCACCTCAGCCCAGAAAAAGCAGATCCACCTCATGCCTCCTCTTTAGTGCAGTTCTCAGATAAGTTTGTTCAGCAGCACTTGTGACCCAGCACTGCTCCAGACCAGCTTTGGTCCCAGGCTTGCCAGGGAGCGTTTCAAGCTGCAGTTGCTGGTGCCAGGGCCCAGCAGAGGCACAGAGGCAGGGGAGGGTGGCAGGTGACCCAGAGGGCCCTGGGAGGGCAGCGCCAAGGAACCAGAGCCAGCAAGGGGCACCGGGCCCCAGAGCTGGGCACAGCACTCCAGGTGTGGCCTCAGCAGTGCCCAGCACAGAGGGGCAGGCACTGCCCTGGCCCTGCTGCCCACACTGGTGCTGATACAGGCCGGGTGCCATTGGCCTCTTGCCCACCTGGGCACACCTGGGCTCGGGCTCAGCTGCTGCCAACCACCCCCGGCACTGTCCCCATCTTTGTCCATGATGTGGACACTGGGACCAAGTGCAGCCTCAGCAGCTTGCTGACAGCACCAAGCGGGAACTGGGAATGTTCAACATGGAGAACAGAAGGCCTCAGAAAGATCTCACTGTGGCTTTCCAGCACCTGAAGGCAGCAGACGAGAAAGACAGAGAAGGACTTAGGACAAGGGCCTGGAGTGACAGGACATGAGGGAATGGCTTCAAACTGAAAGAGCGTGGATTTGGATTAGATACCAGGAAGAAATCCTTCCCTGCGAGGGTGCTGAGTTCTGGCACAGGCTGCCCGGAGAAGCTGTGCTGCCCCACCCCGGGAGTGTCCAAGGCTGGACAGGGCTTGGAGCAACCTGGGACAGTAGAGGGTGTCTCTGCTCACGGCAAGGGGTGAACAAGATGATCTCTAAGATCCCTTCCAAACCAAACCATTCTATATTTTCACACTCTTCAGAAAATTCAGTCATTTAGAGCTTGAAACCCCATTTTCCACACTTTTATGCTATATACTTTGCAAGTGCAGTTATTATCATAACTTCAGTATAACATTATCTAAAAATACGTATCTCGTCTACAGGGTAAGAGAATTTCCTAACTACAAAAAAGAAATGTAGAAAAATATCTAAATAATAGCGCAGAGGTCTATACATACTTCTCTTTGCCAACTCCTATTAGGTTTTTAGCTCAAATATCTTTGGCTCTCTTCCAGATTAAATGCCAGTTAGACAGACCTGCCCGCTTACCCTTTCAAGGTAGATAGCAACAGTGGTGAGCTCTAATCATTTACAAAGGTCATGATCGGAAGCTAGCCCGTAAGCAGTCATTTAAAATTCGATTGATCCCTATTTGTAGTCAGGGAAAGAAAATGGACATTTCAGCTGTATTGTAATTATGAGGCTTCGAGGCAACTGTAAATAGATGTGCAAATCCAGATACTGGCAAATACCTTAGAGAAGAAATTATTACTATAGTATAACATATATCCAGGAAAGGTTGAAGATAAAACTGCATATAAAAAAAGATCAATCATCTTTTTGCTAATTTGCCTTGCTTGCCAGCCTACAAGGGTTATCACAATTATCAGAAGTCTGATGAATATTTAAGCAAGGGCTAACTGGCTTAGAGTGATCTCAGACAAAGTTGTCAAGCTTTGCAGAATAAGAAATTTTGCACTGGAGTAAGTATTCGTTTCCTGGGAGGTGCAGGTCAGAAACGCAGTCTGATAGATAACTGGTATCATGCAAAGGTTATATGAATATTGTATCAGTATCTTATCCAAAGTCACCATTTGCAAACCCACAGGAAGCTAATACTTACTTGGCTCTCTGCTACCTGTACTACACTATACCCTGGCTATTTCCACATGGAATATCAGCACGAAGTTACTCTTGTTGGGTTTTTTTGCACATCTAAATTGTAAAGCAAAACATGCCATTTCTCTAAATTATCTGTATTGGGATAAATCTTGCCCTCACCTTGAAACCTGCAAACTGGTGCTGTTTTACCAAGAAAATATGGAATAGCTTCAAGAGTCTGCAGAAAGGTTTGCACTCATCTATTCCTCAGATTCTTTGTCCTTTCTTTTTTAATCAGTGAAAAAAACTAAAGATGGTTCTTGATATCGTAAACTAATTTTGACAAATGCACAAGATTTTCCACTACCTGTAATTCATCACCTGACAGGACACCTGGCTCAACAGACAGAGCCAAAGGAGCAGGGCTCTGTTCTACCCACACTGGGTGAATACTAGTAAGACTTCGTTCTTCACCTCCCTGTGCCTCTCACCCCACATCACCCAGCTTGTCTATGTCTGCTATGGGCTCCTCAGACGAGGATCCTCCTCCACTACGTGCCTCACTTATCATCAAGCCCCACTGGGCTGAATAGACATTACTTTAATACAAATAAGGAATATGCTGCCAGGTACAAAAGATCCAGACAAAAACATAATACAGTTTCTGATACTGGTTTAACAGCACACACCGTGGTAAGCTACAGCAGGAAGGAATAACCTTATGTAACCTTCATGAATGCTGATCAAAAAATTTCTAATACATCAAGCACATCGTCAGTGAGATCACAGTATCCTAATGTTTTATAACATAGCTGAAGTGCTGAAAATACTTGATAAATACTGTACTGTACAAATTCTCAACAATCTTTTATAAATTATCACTGGTGTTTTTTAAGGTCTTCTTTAAAGCTCACCTGAAAGCAGAGAATCATAAAATTACATTTAAAAATAATCAGAAGAGTTATGATCCTGATACTGGTTCCCAACAGAGGCCTTAATCTGGCAGAGGTCACTGTATTCCAGCTGACAGGAGAGCATCTCTGCACCATGAATATAATAACCATGCATCTGCTTACAAGAAACCATCTTTGCAGTTTATGGATACTTACTAGCAACACATTTGATGAGCCTTTATTTAACATCCCAGACCACCCTTTAACACCCCACCATTGTTGGCTTCTTCATAACCCTATTCCAACTTTATCTGTTTTCCAAGTCACACACTTCTGTTTTTTCACAGCCTACATCAGATTACCTGCACCAGTCTCTTTCCTACCCATCATCTGCCCTCTGAATTCTCAGCACTAAGAATAACATGAATTGATTGTCACCATCTTCATCTTCTGAAATTACTCTTAGAAATACCTGTAAAACTAAAGCTACTTAAGCTTTTGACTTTACTTCATCAATTATATTTTCAAGTTAAGAAACCAGCCTGCTATTACAATACCATTTATCTTCTAACTAAGCCAGTTACTGATTTCTGGATATTTAAACAAATGAAGCACCTGTTACCGTCTGTACATCCTGATAAAATAATTTCCTGTTACTTAACATGACCTACCAGAAATGAATCTAACTGACTACATCAACAAACAAGATGCAATCGTTTGATAGCTACATTCATTCACACTGTCATTTTCATATTGGGCTGCTGATGCAGAATCTTCCTTTAACTTGCCTTTATTACAAATAATATGGATATACTTATCAATAGCATATTACAATTTCTGCCCTCTGGGAAGAAAGCAATGCTTCAATTCAGAACCACACTCATTAACAACAATTAACTTTTTTGAAAGTAAAAACATTTATCTAAAACACAGAAAAATATTCCAATATATTATACAAGAAAAATGCTTACAAATTAGATACTGTTCCTTTTTTCTTATCAAATCCGATGTATTTTTAGCATGCAATTTACTTACTGAGAGGTCTCTCATTTGATGAAAAGTACACCGTAAGAACAAAGGATTATTTTGAACAATGAAATTTTCTTGTGATGGTGGCACAGCATTAAAACCACAGGAAGAACACTACTTCACCACTTTATTGAAGTGTAGCTAACCACAGAAGTTCTAAAATTTTAGTTTGTTTTCTGTAGATCATTATTTGTTATGATACATTTAGGTATTTAAGAAAGAAGTGCCACAAGCCATATGCCACAAGGAAGACAGCCATATGTCTATGTGAAGTATCAACACTAGAACTTAAAAGCTAGGTTTAGTAATTTCCAAAAACCAAGAATGCACTCATTTGTCAGGCAAAATCCAGGCAAACAGAAGTGAGCTTTGTCTAAAGTAGAGATGTAGATAAAATATGGGTATGAGCTGTAGCTGCTAAGGACTGAGAGAAATTTCCTTCCATATGATCAGAAAGCAAGAGGACAGCTGAGACTCTTAAAAATTCTAGTCTACATATAAATACCTTCAAAAATTAAAGGGAGAAGAGAGAGTGGGATCACATGAGAGAGTGAAAGGTCAAGGAGGTGTTTCTCTGCCTACAGGCAGAATTCTGGGATGTTTTTTGGCCTAGAAGGAAAATAACCCAGTGACAGAGACACAGAGATGATTGTGAAGATAAACAAGAAGAAAGAGCTTAAGGAAGTAGTCGTGTATGTTTAAATACTGCCAATATAGGATTTGGTAAGGAAATAGAAGTAAGTTGTAAAAGTAAGTTTCTGTAAGCCACAGAGCGAACTCAGCCCACCAGAATCTACTTAAGTAGATTTTTATCTACTTAAAATTCTTAAAATTTCTGAACTTAAAGTTCAGAAATATCACCTAAGAAGAAACAAGAGGAGGCTCCCAGCACCACAGAAGCTATAAATATCAACAGCATTGATGGGTGAAGACAGGCAGCAGTGAACCCCGAGCAGGAAGCTGGCAACAGAGGGTGCTAAATGGCAGAAATGTTTGATGAAAACAAGATCATACAAACAATGATTTAAGCATTGATTTCTAGCCAATAGGCATCAATGGAAATCCCTCCTAATTCTGTTTGCAATGGATGGCTTAATTCCTGATAACAGGGTCATATGCTGAGAAAAACTTGTCTTAATTGATGGTTCTGTAACATGTATCTATCAGTCTCGGACAGTGATTACACCCCCTGGAAAAACATTTTTTCAGCTGAGGAGTGCCTGAAATGTGGAACCATTACACATGTCCTAAGATGCCCACAACAGAAGGTGCAATTAAAAATGAAACTCATTAAAAATGCTGGCAGGAACCTCAAGAAGTCCAGGGCAATGATCAAGAAGGATGGGTGCCTCAGTGAATTTCAGGGAGCCTTGCAAAGCAGCTTGTGTGTGCAGCAGGCCCGTGCTGTCCTCCAGCCCTGCTCAGGCACTGAAATCTCTCAGGGTGAGCACAGCTCCACTGCCTGGTAAGGAACTGCCCCAAGTACTGAAGTGTAAAAGCACTGCAAAAATGCCACATCAGGGAGGTTTCACCTGCGTAGCAGCAGGTCATACACCAAACACATTCTGTGAGACTTATAAACATTCACACCTCTGACAAATTGTATCCAATTTTCTTCAGTGCAAAGCTGGATGCTGCTCCTTCACAAGTGTTCTCCCACAAGTCAGTTAAAACTCCAGCTGTCCCTTGCAATGGCTGCACATCTCTCTGAACTAGATCAAGATTTTTCTTTACTGTGAAAGGTGTTTGTCTATTGGGTTTTGGTGGGGGGAGTTTCTTTTTTTTCTTACCCACACACTTTTAACAGCGTTTGAAAATTATTGCATAGCGTTAGGAAAAAAATCACCCTGGGCAAAGACCAAGCTGGGAATGTTTCAGCCTCAAGATGACTGTTTCTCAAAATAATGAGCATCTGAACACAGTTCTGGAATCTTAACTGGGATACTTTGGACCAAGCATATTTCCTACAACAGACATTTCTGTTTACTACCTCTAATTTCATTATGTTTTACAAGTTTACTCAAATTGTCCATTTAAACGTGTCCTATTACTTTCAAGACAATGTGTCAAACTCTGATATAGAAAATGCCAGGTGCATCCTGCCTGTCATTTTTATTTTTCCCTGAAATAAGAAGCCTTAATTGTAATTTTCCCCAGTCTTAAATGGGGATTTTTTAAATGGGATTTTTAAAACAGTTGTCCTTATAGCTACAATTTTATCCCCTTACTAGTCAAGACTACAGACTGTCTGAACTGATTTATACCTATATATATAATATATATAACAGTCATATAATAAATATAATATATATATATATTTTTATATATATAGTCAGGTTTAATTTTCTTGGAAGTATCCTTAACAGCTGACTCATAACTTATAAAAAATCAAAAGCATGAAGAATTTGAGATTTGATTTTAAGCTTTTGCAATTTTTTAACATACTGGGTTGCATTTTTTGATTTTCCAAATACAATGCGCTATTATTTATTTATTAACTTAAACCCATTTATTTCTGCAATAGTCCGACCATTTCTTAAGCTACATATTCCTACCTAGAATAACACAGGTTATAATAAATACTTCGGGAAGACATCCCTCAAACACCTCTGAAAGAGCTCTACAGCAATGGATTTTTTTGTCCTTCCAGTAACTTTAATGATTACATTCCTTCACTCCTCAGAATCTGTTGTTTGAGTTCCAGTGCAATTTCTCTGCTTTTGGTTATACTATTCCTCAAACAATTTATCTGCAGTAGCACCAGTTCCAGGCTGTCCTATGCTAAGCTGGAGACACATCTGTTTTAAACCCTCGTATTTGTTAGATCCTGTAGTAGTGTGTGGCAGATTTGCAGGCCAAATGTGAGCAAAGCCCATTTGAGCAAAGGGTTTCTGAGGCACAGACAACTGGGCAGGAACAGCACTACTGGAGCAGGCAACTTACTGAAATGTCAGTAACCTACCTGTAGTGAGATCAGAAAAACACTCTGAAAAAAAAAATCCCTAAAATCTGTTCTTTTGTTATTATTAGTCTTTATTCTGGAGCAAGGCAACTATGGAGAATCACAAATCTTCTCAATCTGTTCTTCAAAGGATACGAGACAGTATCAGTATGACTGGGAAGAACACGAGTCAAAGAGCTCAGTGGCTTTCCTCAGGGGCTGCTCAGTTCAGGAGCACCCAATGAAACATCCTCATTCCCAGGGCCTGGAGAGAACGATGGGATTAGGTATTTTCCCAGGACCTTCGCTCATCTAAGTGGGGGTTTACTATCCTCACCAGATTTCTAGGATCTTCTCCTTTCCTCCTGAAGTAAGACACTGTGTGAGGACTCAAATGGATGTTTTAATCAAGATCAGGGAATATAAAACACAGTGAAAGCCTGAGTGGAGGTCAGTCAAGTCTAGAGTTACAGACTGAAGTAACAAGAGCAGGAAACCTGTCGAGCTGTGGCTTTGGGACAACCGACAGAAACACTGGCATATAAAAGGATACCTAACAAAGAGTTTGCTTTTTTAAAATCATGCACTGGAAAAGATGAGTGCAAGCAGTAACTCCCAAAGGCTGCGCTGTCCACTGTAACACAGTGCTCAACGCTGGACTAGAACGTGAACCAACTGCTCTGCTTTTCACATGGTGAAGTGTCCAATAAATCTTTCTGAAAATACCCTTTAAAGAATCCTCCATTGTGACTGAGCAATACAACAGCTATTTGGATGGTGAGAACTGCCCATGGCTGCTGCAACTTTGTATTAGTGCTAGGGGAGTCTGATCAAGAATTTGATCTGCACCATCTTCTCTGTGCACCAGGAGTTTCAAGCAGAACACAGCCTTTTGTTGCTTTCATTTCTGTTCATCTCTGCCACACACTTGAAATCTGAAATAATTAAAAACCAATACATCAGAACTACACCAAGAAGATGGAGGAAGTTCTTGGCTGGTCTGTCAATGGAGCCAACTGAAGCGTGAGGCACACAGGAAGATCTCATTTTCCTGGAAGTGAAGAGTGACAGTATTTCATACCATAAAATCTCGCGTCAGCCTGAAGCGTTTTCCTCTTTTTTTTTTTCCAAATAAGTATTTCTAGTTTTTTGGTAAAATTTCTCTGGCTATATGCCATTAGCACAAAACTCAGAATAGCAGAAATTTTAAGTGCATTTAAAATAGCAGTTAATCAGAAATTCTAGTAAGAGGCTTTATTAACTAGATTATTCCAGAAGAAAATGCCCAGATTTTGATACCAGTCCTCTAGCATTCTTATGGGAAATCTGCATCTTGAAACTGCCAGTCTCATTTGAGGAAATGAGGCAAATGTAGCAATCTACTAAAAATCATTTGGCTGTAATAAGTAATTTTAATCAAATAGTTAGAGAGAATGGCATTGGAGTTAATGTCTGAAGTGTCATAAACAGATGGGAAATGTGCAGTGTAGCGACTGGTTGTGCACTTTTAACGCAATATCCTTTCCTGCAGTCTGGATTGTGGTTTGATCAAGTCTAAGTGACATGACAAAAACAAATTTAATTTATTCTGAAACTATATTCAACTAAAGAATACACAATACAGCAAGTATGCTACTCTGCTGGAAAGTGAGGTTTTGAGGCACAGCAAAACACCAGGAACAAAAATAGCCACACGCCCACCACCTTCTTCCCCTTAAAAGTTGTGGGGGTAGTGCTGGGGGTTCACTTGCAAAATGGAACTTCCACTGGGGATGCAAAACAAGCTTGAATTTAAATAATCTACATCTTTTCTATTTTAGATTTAACTATAGCCAAACCGCTACTGCTCATTTGTGCTGCAGATCAAGGGAACAACGCACCACAGTGTGGGGACAAAATATTTCAAGCAATTTCTCAGACACTGACAAGT
Source organism: Oxylabes madagascariensis (assembly GCA_013400675.1). Taxonomy (NCBI): domain Eukaryota; kingdom Metazoa; phylum Chordata; class Aves; order Passeriformes; family Timaliidae; genus Oxylabes; species Oxylabes madagascariensis. Next base: position 12,324 of record VYZR01110506.1, on the reverse strand, counting down.
AGTAAATTAGGGAATCTTGTAAGTACAATACAGTAGTCATCCCCTTCTATTGATCACATATAATTTACATCTTACAAAGATGTGAAATCTTGCATTCTCACTCCACAAGGAAAATCTCAATGATTTATTCATTTCAAATAAAAAATAGAAGGTAGATGAGAAGAATTACTTCACAGGCTGTAGCTTTCTCAGGGCACTAGTGCTAGGCTCTTCTTTCGCACTGCCCGAAGGGCCTTTGTGTGCAAGTCCCTCTAATTAACAAGGTGAATCATGCAGCAGTTCCCTAATTAGTGAACATGACAAGCCAATGGAAACAAGCAGACAGACCTGGCGTACAGATATGGTCAACAAAAGGCACAGCAATACACCATTAAAAAATGCCTATTTCATGTAAATAAAATAGCAAAAGAACTAGCATAATACTTAATTTCCCTTTTCATGTTTTATGCTTATTCCTCATTTATTTCAGATATAAATAACGACACAATAAATCAAGGTTTCCAACTGCAAGTCACACCACCTCTCCAAAATCAAAGACTACTTATCCTACGTGAATAAGCATCTGCTTAAGGGACATTATTTGTTTTCTCTCTTGTTTTTCTGCTTTAAAGAACTGCAGTTACATTAAACTTAGGACTTCAAGAATCCCTTAATTAATTCTATTCAAAATTATTTTTTCTTGAAATCCTTTTTCACCAATAGATGAAAGGAGTGCAATAGTTGCACTATTATTGCAGTACAAAAAATGACTACATTCCCAAAATGTCATAATTTCTACCTTTTGTATGAGAATAAATAAATAAGTGAATAATCAAAGAATCAGATTTGCATTAGAAAGGAAATGAAATGATCTAAAATGCACCTCCTTACCTTCCTCTTTCCAAGTAAAATATTTTTAATCTTTCACTCTTCCTTCTGCTTTTCCTAAAAACACTCATCTCATCTCCAAAACAAGAGGGTTAATTAATTTTCAATTTATTGCATATTGAACCTTTGATTTAGATTTTTACAATCCTTCAAAATATTACAAGTCTAAAATGTGTGTCACTACCAGCAGAATATAATTTTTCACAGAAAAACTCCACTATGTTTTTTGCTCTCTATTCCTTGGCATATTATCATAAGTAAGGAGAACTATAGATTATATCCTCATTACAGGCTCCTCTTTCTCACAGTCTTGGGGGAAAAAAATTATGACTTTCCTCTTCGAATTTTAAGGGTAGAAGGGTAAAATTTCCTTATGTTCTAAAACTGATGTTCAAACTACTAATGTCTAAAAAATCCACATTTTTCTGACCAGTCCAGTGTTAAAAACATGGGAATTAAAATACTGTCCCCTGAGAAATAATTGTTCTACATGCCCTTAAATGTTGTTTTTTGGCTAGAAATTTGAAGAGTATTTAATGATGTTCCATTACAGAACTGATCAGCTGTTTCAAAGCCATTTTAAATTCACAATAAATACTCTTAGAGATCACAAGGAGAACACTGGAATCACTACTGTTTGCTGTGTTCATTTTCTCCTTCTTGTCTGTGTGCACTTCCAACTTGTCTCGGATCCCACCCGGCACAACGCTGCCTAGGACAGCTCCAGACCCAGGCTGGAAGTATCCTCTTTTAACATCAAGGCACAATGGATAATCTGCTAACAACTGAACTCTGATCTGCCATATGCACGCAGGAAGGATTCAGCAAACAACCTGTCACAAACGCTTACTGTTGCACAGAGCAGCTCACAGGGCTGCAGCGGGCGCTGCACCATGCGCTGCATGCTCAGCACCATCCCTGCACACACAGCTGCAACCAAATGGCAACTGCTGCAAGAGCAGCACACACTGCAGCCTGCTGCATTGCACACCTCCACATTCTCACCTGCATCTGAAACAACAAAAACAGGCCCAGGGGATGGGAAACAGACACTAAACAGGCACACCCAGAAATCAATGCAAAATCACAAAATTTGATTGATTGCAATTATTTTCAAATAAATTGCATACACAAACACAGGCTATTTTATATCTACAATTGCAAAAGTATTTTGCAGTTAAGCAAAAATGTTAGGTGCAGCTGATAACAATAAATCCTAATTGTCCACAGGAGTTGTTACAATATGAGATTATATCTAACACCAGAGGGACAAATTCTGTTTGACTGTTGCTACTGATGTCAATAGAGTTATTCCATAGTTACAGTCGTGTGGCAGAAGAATTCAATTATAACATTTAAATGTAAGGGACACACATTTAGAAAGTGACAGGAGCAAAATGCACTCAGAGGTACACAGGGCAAAAATAAAAATCTCTAACACAAAACAGTCAGATCGTTCTCATACTTGCTAAGTAGCCTACCACATGTCCTCAGCATTCCTGAATGCTGCCATGCCTGCTAAGGCAGACACTTCTTTACCCAGTGGACTTAGGACATTCATTTTTCAAGTTTCAGTACCTCCCAAAAATTATTTCTCCACATAGTTACATGGACAGATGAACATTTTTTTAACGGAGGAATTATTTTTAAAACCTCAGTTAAAATTATCTGAGGATATTTATGAAATGTACATTTGTGATTTTTTTCTTTTGTATAGCTGAGCGGATCACAGAAATCGCCATATATTGCAATGTTAAGAGAAGCATCCATTGACATCTAAGAAATATATGCATTTTAGATAACATAACAATGTACAAGGTAATCAAATATTATAGTAGCTCTCCATCCAAATTATCAAATAAATAGACAGCAGAACACTGTCACATAGTACTGAAACCCAGCACCTTGTGCTGAGCACCATGACTGCACATTAAACACACAGAAGTTTAGTTCAACAGTTAAGCATATTTTATCTCTATGTAAATTACCAGATTAAACCTTGACAAAACTGGGATAAAAAAATGGTCTCAGGAAACTTTGCCAATCCCTCATGGCCTCAAGTTACCTTTTTCCTCTGCTAAAATTCAGACTATTGTTTGATTTCTGCACTCTAAAATAAGGTACAGGTTTTCAATCTGAGACTTAATTACAGAAGCTCATAGGGTGAGCTAATAGAGCTTCATGTTCTTTAGTGTTTCCATGCAACCTGAAGGTCTGTATCAGTCTATCTCTCAATCATCTAGATCACTAAAAAGGTAAAAACAGCAAAAAGATGCAAACAAGTTATTTCCTAGAGGAAGGAAAAAATCACCCCATACTTTTGTCTTCTGACACACCTTAGTACACAAGAGACTCCTGAACATACTGCTTAAGAAGGAAAGACTAGCAAATGCTGATGACAGACCATATTAAAAGAGGGAACAATTTTGCTGAATACTGAATTCACTGTTCCTCAAAACAGGAAGATGGAAGTAGTTGACTTAATTAACCAGCAGCATATGCAGTGAAGTAATGATGTGTATTCAATAACCTGCACAATGATTACCTGTCACACTAAGGCAGGGCAAATATCCTGGATATTCTGCAGGTACCCCCTGAGGGGAGCCCATCTCACCTGTCCAGAGCTGGCACGTGGCCACTACAGCCACCAAATGCTGCGCTGCCTTAAGACTAAGGGCTCTGTGAAAACACAGATCACACTTTCCCAGAATTTGAACACAGTTTTTGAAAATAAATAGACAAAAATTATTCTATTTCTCATAAAAACATGCTCTCTTCTCACCAATTTTACCTCTAGTATGTGTCTAGTAGAGTCAACATTCTGCTCCTCTCCTGTTGTCCTGAACACAAGTAACACCTTTAGCACTTACACTTTATTTTCCCATTTAGTATTTTTGCACCTTCTTAAAATTTACTTAAATTATCTGACACATTTGTCAGATATGAGCTCTTCTGCCAGGACAGATTTTCTTATTATTACTATTTCTTTTTTTTTTAATAGTAGATTTCCAAGCACCTTACCACATGAATATGGCTTTTGGCCATTCAGAGAAATCTTCAGAATCTACATGGTGTTATTTGTGTTTCAAGAATATAAATGACTGCTCTGGATATAAATACATTTTCCACTTGTGGAGGGAAAGAACACAGCAGTGTAAGAGTCTTACTCTGTCCTTCATGGCTGTGCAGAGTCAATAAACCCATGAACTGTAATTGCATCACACTGTTTTTCAACTTGCTTCACTTCAACCCTACCCAATACTGAGGTATCAGTTTCTAGGAAGCTGTAACACCTCAGCATACAGACACTCATCAGAATAAAGACATATAACATACCTTCTCTTTCCAGGAAATCGGGTATTTATGACCATTTCTGTGGAAATCTAGAAGTTAACCACCCATTCATCAGCAATTTGTAATACTAAATGAAAACAAAACTCTTACAAATCATTATTCAACTGCCCAATAACATTAAAAATACATTAATACCTTTCAAGCATTTTCATTTTAGAGGGAATCATTTAACCTTTAACAAACATATTTGAGGGGAAAACAGTCTATATCGTGAATGACAATAAGAAATTTTATTTATTTAAAAGACTACTACTACTGCAAGGTAACTACTTTTTCAGGGTATGTTGAACAGTATCTCATTATTCAGCTAGGATGATGTAACTACTCTTTCACAGGCTGACACAGTATTTTTTAATGACAAGACTAAACTAAAAATAGGAAATAGATGCTAACACACCTTTCATGACCTCTGCATGTTACTGGCCAGCCACCTAGCTTGTAGTTTAGAGAGGAGCTGCATAAAAGCTAGCTACAGTCAGAAATGTTGAGTGTTTAGTTAAATAAATGGACACTTTTTACCCTACTGTTAGTGGTATTAAATATTCTCAAAAATGGGCTGGCAAGGAAGTTTTAAATTACTCTGTTTAATATTTTACTACTTCATTTCAACTTTTGCTTCAACTGTGCTCCCATGAACTTTTTCATCTTCCACTAGCAGGTTAGAAACAGATCCCAGATTTTACGAAAAGCAGTGTACTCTATGAAATGTACACATCCCAAACGAGGTGCTGCCCTTGTGAGAAGAATATGTGAACACCCACCCAGACTGCAGCCGGGAGGTGGCTGTGGGCAGCAGAGGGAGGTCTGTGTGTGAGGATTGCACAAGGAGGAGCCGGGGCAGGGACATGCAGAGCCGGGATGGGATGGGATGGGATGGGATGGGATGGGATGGGATGGGATGGGAT
>VYZR01110490.1:0-14848 GCA_013400675.1 Oxylabes madagascariensis | reverse complement strand
CCTGCCCCAAGGAGCTTACAATCTAAACATCATTACCAAGTTAAAAAAAAGAATTCCTGGATTCTTTTTTCTCAGCTAAGAGCACCGAGCTTTGCAGTACTTCTCTATTGCCTTGGAATAAAACCAGCTGAGATTTGACCAGGTAGCCAGAGCCTCAGGTGCCTGCCAAGTGTAAGCACAACACATCAGCTGGACAATTCTCCCTTTGTACCTGAGAATCATAAGAACAGTCTCGGACAGGTGCTCAACACTTACCAACCTAGACACGAGGCAGCTGTCATCTCTTGTCATTTAGATCAACAAAACCAAAACAAAAGCACAAGAAAACCCTACAAGTGGTAGCATTTTCTATTAAGAAACAAAACACTAATGCCACAGCATGGAGTTCCACCAGGAAAACCAAACCCCACGTGACTGGAAGTCTCTTAGGAACACGTTCATGACAACAGCAGTAGTTGCAGAGCACCAGTTTTGAAAGAGGATTTTGGTGTTGAGACAATCTTTTCAATACTGATGTTGTACAATCAAATCCATTCATTAAACAGTTAAAATCGACACTCAATTATAAATACTTCATTTTGAATTAGGTCTAAAAACTGACCAGTCACAGTTGATGCACAGTTATTTAAAAAATCTAAGAGACGTGTCAGGACAAACTTCCATTTAAGTTACATACAGGGCTCTCGTGAATGCCTCAAACACCCCTGAACGGGGAAGATGAATTTTTCTTCTCAGACCAGTTCCTAGAAGAATCAGCTGTAATAAATATCCCAGATTTCTTCCATTTACCTTTTCAGCTTCATATTCATTCAAATACTCTTGCTTCTCTTCATCAGTGAGATCTCGCCACATTCCTCCAATAATCTTGCCAATTTCCCATAACTTCAAATCAGGATTGGACGCCTTCACTTGGTCCCAGACCTTAACAGAAACAGCTGGAGCTTTACTAATGATATCTAAATACTTCCAAATTAAACATTTTATATTGTCATCTCAGTGTTCTTTCTGGAATCACCACGAAAAACAGGATAAGGTTAGGAATGAGTCTGGCTAAACTATCTGGATTATTTTGTGGGGCAGGAAGTCAGTAGGAAGCCAGCTACTGAACCAGGCAATTGCTGAGTGGCTTTGGTCTCATGGGAATATTGCCTTTAACCCTCTCAATTCTCTTCTTAAATGAACATCGCTGCATCTCGGGGAAAAAAATGCTACTGAGTAAACACATCCAGCAGTAGATTATGACAAAGAGACTGAGCTTTTCAGATCAGAATGTAACATTTCACAATATTTCAGTCTTGCTGATCAATCTGAGTTCCAACAAGTTCTGACTCCACCAAAAAGGTTTCTAACTTTATAGGGAAAAAAAAAAGGAGAGCTGCCAGTGTAATTTCTTGCTGCGCCACTTGACTTTTTTTTGTGTGTGTTGATGTTTTTTGGCCTAAGACAGACATGCTGGTAAAGATACTTTACCAGAAGTGGAAGAAATTCCTTCTGGCTCACCCACTTCAGCCAGGCTGCCATGCCCTCCCCATGCCCCATCAGATTCCAGACTCCACAAGAGCCTCTCTCCTACTTTCTGTCAAACAGTTCACAGAATAGCGAAGCAAACGTTGCCACGGGCTAGGGTGGTGAAGGAGAACATGCAAAGTCCACTCATTGCTACTCTTCAGTCCAGCTACAGCACTGCACCAAGCCCAGAAAACGCAAGGAATACTTCCTTTATATAAAAAAGTTCTGTCAGTAAGTCACAGGAACTTCTGAATGTGGCGGGGTGGATCCTTGTCAGCAGACAGTGGTAGGAATTAGCATTTTAGCAATTTTCCCCCCAGAAATTGGCAACTGTGTGGCCAGACTACTGCTGCCTTTGTTCTGCAGGGCAGACTCTGTACTTTACATCCCCTTAAGAGAGCGCAGGCTGTTAGGAGTCAACGTTTAGAAGCTGAAACTAAGATCATAGCGATTAATTGTTAGCACAAACGAACACTGACTTTATTACTGATGGACACTGTAATACCCACCTTCCGGCTGTACCTCATGTAGGGCATCAGGGGCTTGTCTGGGGGTTTGGGGGGCTTTGGAATGGTAATACCAGAGGAAGCCTATAAAAGAACCGGATAAATCCATTCGTTAATGGGATCGCTGAACAGTTTCTACACGCACCAGTTTTGGAAAACACTCATTCTTGTGCATTCACACACCCCCACCAAGAGAAGCAACCAACATCACCAAAAAAATTACCCAGGCTATAAGTGACCAAGCACTAGGCTAGAGCTGGTCCTCACATGAATAATTTCCAATCTAAGTTTGTCCTTTTCTCTGTAATTTTACGCAGCAGTAACTAGATAAATCCTCAAAAGCGGTCCATGTTCATAAAACTGAACTACACAGCTTAGGAACTGACATGGAAACACTAATGCCAGCGTGTTGTTTTTTCTCACTTCTGATGACTAATTTATTTTATCTGTTTTGACAAATTTAATGTGGCTACTGTACAGATGAAAAAAGATATGAACAAAGGTTAAAAACATTAAGTTAGAGACATTATCAAATAATTTTAGCGATTATTTTTCTGCAAATTTTGTCAGTGGTAATTTGGAGCCAATTAACAGACTCTTTATGAAAAGAAAACAACCCTATGCAGCTAAAAGGTAAATATGTGCTCTACTTGTAGCCAAGCTGTAATGAATTGTCCCAATTAGCCTGGAACATGCTCCTGTGCTCTGTCTTCCTTTGGCTTTATGCTGCCAGACACAGTGCTGGCACCACACAAAAGGCCACTGAGCTTTAATGTTGCTGCTGGAAAGCTGCTGGGTCCCCTTGCATCCCCTCAACCCACAGAACACCTGACAGGGCTTGCTCCTAAAACAGTGCAATGACATCACAGCCCCTGTCAACTGCAGGGTCTGAAACCCTCCACTCTTCCAGCACTTCCACATGCCAGGAGCTCTATTAAGTGGGAGTATTTACATGAAAATATAAAACAGGTTCAAGATCTTTCAGGGCTGTGGCCTGTAGATCAATACTTGGGTGTAGCCCAGAAAGCTCACATTCAATACTCAATTTTCCTCCTGATAGTTTTGTTTTGATTTTTTTCCCCTGAATTATGGAGCTCTATGAACAATGCATACAGAACTGTGTATAAATAATGTGCATGAGGTATATGCATCACCAAAATGTATACATAGATACACATACAGATGGGTTGGTTGGAAAAACATTAACGGAAACTGTTTAATGCTTTTAAATTAAGAGGTGTTTAAAGACACCATCCATATACTGGGATATGCATGGCAGAGCAGGCTGTGTATGCTTTTGACATACAGAAACAATGGAAGTTCTCAGACAAAACCTGACTTAGTCTTGTATAAGGCAAGTATCCATTCAGACAATCAATTCCAGCTTGTAGGGGAAGGTCCTTTCTGGATATGCTTTAACGAATTGGATGAACTTCATATATGAAGTTTGAAAGAAGGTTTATATGAGAGGCATAAAAAGAGTACACTTCTTTAAAAGCACCATGTATTCGGTTCTTGAGAATCTTTGTATCACCTTCCAAACTGATCAGAAGTTTCGAGGTACAAAGTTCTACATGGAAAAACATTAAAGTCGTGAGATATTTAAGAAAATATCAGGGATTTACTCTGTTTCTGTTGTGTTTTAAAAGTGTTACATTTCCACTGTCTATTTTTGTTTCCTAACTGCATACAATGCTAGGACTTGATTCATGTTTGAAAGAAGCTGTCACCTCCCTCATTACTTGTCTCCACCTCACTTTGTTTACTCCATGAAAAATGAATGTAACATCCATTTCCCACACAATGACACATATACGAGCTGAAAGGACTCTACTTTATTATCAACATCACACTTTTGTTGAAAAAATAATGACTGAACTTGGGACTGTGCAGTTATTACCAGACTAAGACTAGGAAGAAAAATAAAGGCCTGTACCTCTCACATGGCTCAACAGGATGATGCAACGACTATCAGTGATCTCCAGTTTGCAAAATGTTCTTCCTTATTTTTGTACCAATGAACCTCAGCAAAAAGAGCAGTTCCCTCCCTCCAAAAATTCATACCCCACTACAGAACCTTTTCCTATGCATGCAGTGGTCACTGAAGACCACAAAGTCTGTCTTTTTGGATGTCTGCATCATATACCATTACCAGTTTTCCCTGCTGAGTAGAAAAGCATTTTCCTGTAAAAGGTTTCAGAGTGAAGGGGAAGGAGGGGAAGGTGAGGAATAAGAATCAGAAGTTGGTTTTGTTTTTTTTATAAAGAAGTGGCAGCAGCCAAGACTCTGAAGAACCTAACCCTAAAGCCATTTCTGGTCAGTTGCTGGTGTTTGCCGGAGGATGTAATAGTTGATTCTCCTACCGTGACCCGGCTGTTGGTGCCCGGGTTCCCTCCCAGCCTGTAGTTGTTGTAGGCCAGATGGCTGTATGGATTGTATCCCACAAACCCTGGGGTGCTGGGCATTTGCTGATGGAAACAAATGAGACAAAAACACGAATGAGAAATGAGCTCAAACGAGGAAAACACAGAAATGAAAATGAACTGCAATATGGCATGCAAAAGCAACCAGAATTCAAACAAGCAATGAGGTGTAGCAGTTGGTGTCTTCCCAACACATACAACTTACTCCAGTATAAACCTGGTAAGGAAACAGGACTTTTAGGCAAATGTGTCACTACAAATTTCTGTCTGAAATTGGTGATTTTATTTCTATTAACTGTGTAACTCATTTAAACAAGTATTCTGTAAATTCAGCTCACAGCTAATAAAAGTTTTTCAACGTAAGCCACCAAGGAATTCCGAAGACTTTTATCTCTCAAGGGTGAAAGTTACAGGGCAACACAGCACTCAGTGGTGGGGCAGAAATTCCAAGTACCCACATTTATTACACCAATGAAAATCCCTGCCTGCTTTTCTTCCTGGAATTCTGCCTTCCCACCAAATGGGGCAGGGCAGGAGGTCTCTCAAAGCACCATTTGTACTCCAATGCCAGTGGCTGAAGTCAATTCCCAGAGACATCCCTGTTATAAGGCAGGCTGTAGACTGACAGAGTTGAGAAACTACATCTGCAGTAAGATCTGTAAGTTAAAATCTTTAAACTAGTCTGAACACACCACCAAATCCAAGACAATTCAGAAGTTTATCGATACATCTTCATTCATTCATGACAGTGGATTGATTTGTTCTTACCTCAGTCACACAGAAAAAAAAAAATCTTGTTTCTTTACATTCCCTTCTCACTTACCAATGGACACTCAAGTTTCACCAGGTTCCCTGTATTCCCCTCCTCAAATAAATTTTTTTTCCATTATCCCCCCTTTCCCAGTCAGATTTTGTTGGAAAAATAGATCAATTATAATGGTAATTGTGATTAAGTCCTGACTGTGGTGGTTCTATGATTCCATTAGGATTCAGAGAGCCTGGAGTGTTTCTGTACATTTAAATGTCATTCCCACAGTGTCCCACTCTCCTGCAGCACTAATAAACATTCTAAGAAGTCTTCTACAGGGATTCACTGACTGGACCTGTTCCAGATTACAGTTATAAAAAATTGACAAATAGGTTCAGGATTCTTAAGAACCAAAGTATGACACATACAAACACTGAACACAAGTGTCCTAGGAGCTGACTACAGTAACTAGGAAGGTTTCAGGTCAATGCAGACACACTGCAGGAGTTTATTTCTAAACACACAAGTGCAGAGGACAATTATCCTTTACAGTCAGTCTTCAATAGAGATTTTATTGCCAAGCTTTTGAACTCAGTCACAGCAGCTGATGTGCTCATCTGTATGCCTGGGCTCACAACATACACATTCACTACTTCATAAGGCACTGTGTTACTACAGTTTTTTGTATTACCACAACAACAGGTTTTGAATATGTTGAACTACACCTCTTCAATAAAACCAGGTGACAACTGTAATCTCCGTCTGCTTAATTCTTTATTTCTGCAAGACAGGATTTAAATGTTACCGGGAACTACCTTGCATCACATGGAGAATTTTTATTTCAGGTACAGTACTGCAGTTTTGAGAATTACTGGGATTTTGTTGACTGCAGCACCTGGAACTGGCTGTGGAAGAACAAGCAAGGTTATTTGGCTACTTTGTGACTTGAATTAACAGAGCACAGACCATCACGTGAAGGACTGTATAAAATATAATACAAAATAAAAGATGCTTGTAAGATGGGCAATGCACGTCACTGGTTGCAGTTCTGACATGTGCTTCATGTATCCTGAAGGACTGTACCACATCAACATGAACCATTAAACATCTGTATCCATGCTACATCCCAAAAGCATCACACATGTATGCACAGCTCACGATGCAGGAATCCAGTGGTCAGAGTGGATCCAGATCACAGATCTATTTCGCTGTGTGCAAAATGAAAACTCCGAGCAAGCTATGCAAATCAAGTTTTATTTATGTAAACTTATAAAAACATAACTTGTATTTAGGTATTATGTAATTGTCATATCTCTTCCTGTAAAGTATGGCACAATGAATTTGAAGGATCACATTCCTTCTAGCTCCCATCCTGCAGAGATCAAGGACACACTACTGGGTAACAGTTTTCTAATTCACTTTGGTAAAAAAAACCCAACACTATAGCATCTTTGCTCAATCTTCTGTATGAAGGATTTGTCCTAAAACTCAAACTATTCACAAATGTGATCAAAGATTTGTGTTTACTTTTGAACAGTTCCTGCCCACAGCATACAGGTACTGCAGCACCTTTGTACATCCAGGAACGTCACTGGATGGGACTCAAAGCTCCTGTTCATGTTTTCCTCAGTGTCAGGCCACATCACTTTACTAGAAAGTAAAATATTTCCCAAGCCCTAGACTCCAAAATACCAGTCATTTCAGGGAATGCAAAATTGGTGTCAGGAGCATTTCATTATTCTGACACAATGTAACAGGATGTTTCACAATCCTACATGCCACTGAAAAGCAGTTCAGTGCAACTGAAATGTGGAAAAATGCACTGTCTGCCCATGATTTGGGCACAGGCTGAGTAGGATGTTTTACAATCAAATAAGAATCAATTGATTCTTAACTATCCCAGCACTGCTGCAATCCACTGTGAGTCATTTGAGACAAGTGACTGCTCACAGAAAATTCAGTGTCTGCGAAATCCAGCCTTAAAGGCAAAACAAATTTATTCAGCTTCTCTTTCCCAAACTTCTCAAAAAAGAATGACAATTCATATCACATTAGTATTGTGGATGTAATTATTGTTCTGGGAAGTTCCTAAAGGCTCTGTGTTAATGAGAAAAATCATTATACTTACGGTTGCAGGAGCTGGGGTGGGAGGTGGGGCATAGGATGGCCTTTCTGTTAAGATAGAAATGTAAGCACATTTTTTTTTCTTGAAAATCTGAACGAATTATTAAGGCATCTGCTGTGATCAACATTTTAAAAGGAATTTACAAAAACAAGCAAATTCTACTATGAAAGACTATGCGTTTTGCCAGTGAACAGCAAAAAGCAACACAAGAAAAAGAAAAGAAGGAAAAATTGAAACCCCTCCCCATTGCTCTAGTCCCGGCCTTTTATTCAAGCACAAGACAGAAGCATATGAAATTCATCTATATGCACACCAATTACGTGGAGGGAAAGCAAAAATGCAGTCCAACAGGATTTAGAAGTTGTGATATCTGGATTTCCTACGAAAACAATATGCCAGGAATCAGCCACAGCAGGATTTAAGGCCAAGAGTTTAGTCATTACACTTGCTAATTTCTTTTAATGCCAGGAATAATGGCATCATCTCACAAACAGGTTCTGCGGAACCAGATCTTTAAAACATCAAGTTAAAGAAAGAAAAGTCTTTAAAAAAAACTTACTTGACATTTTGATAGTCAAATTTTCAGCCACCTGACATTATATTTGTACTTCTGAAAGACAAAAGAAGATCACGCTAGTAAGTGTTGTGCCTTTCCCCCCACCAGATCTTTGAAGCTTTGATTGTTATCGACAACAGCGATTACCAGTTTGTCAATTTTGGAATACAGACAAAAGAATTCTCAGAAACCAAGGTGTTATTTCTTTGAAAAATTAATGGACTTTCCAAGGAATCTGGCCTTAAATAGCTGTGCACACAGGTTTAGGTCACCCTCATAATTAAGGGTCTAAATAAATATATTTTGTCGCCCCCCGCACTCACCCGCTCGCTGCGGCCGCGCTCCCTTTGTTCCCACGGGCCGGGGCGGCGGCGACGGCGCCTGCGCCCTCCGCCCCGCACTTTCGACACTCCGGCCGCGGCCCGCCGGTGATCCCCCACTCATTATCGGGGGTCTGTTCGGCTGCCCCGCGCCCCAGCGAGGGGTCGGGGCCGTCCCTGCACCCTGCGGGACGGCGGCGAGTCCAGCGGTCGTGGCGAATCTGCGGGATGCAACCCCAGCGCCGCGCCAGGGGCAGCCCCGCCCGCCATTAGAGGCGCTGCCTCGCGGGGCGTCACCGGGGCTCCCGAGGCGCCCCAGACCCGCAGTGCCCAGCACCGCGCTCGTCCCCTTCCCCCGCTCCTGGCGCCCCGGCCACGGTGCCCCGAGTGGTGGCTGCCGGTGGCGAATCTGCGGCGCAGGGAGGGCCTGCGGACGCCTCGTGCCCGCTGCGCTTCAGCGCCTTTTCCCCTCACGGGCAGCGCGCGGCCCCTGAGGGGATTTTGGCGCCTTTTCCCCTCACGGGCAGCGCGCGGCTCCTGAGGGGATTTTGGCGCCTTTTCCCCTCACGGGCAGCGCGCGGCCCCTGAGGGGATTTTGGCGCCTTTTCTCCTCACGGGCAGCGCGCGGTCCCTGAGGGGTCCGGGCAGCCGTGAGGCCACGGGAGAACGCTGCGGGGTCGTGTCCGAGCCCGAATAATGTCCCATAAAAGCAGCGATGGAGTCCGATGAACCGTCCGTCAGTGCTGGGGGTTCCTGGTCTGTGCCCAGTGTGGTGCCGAAATGGCTGTTCGGGATGGCAGCGCTTCCAGAGGCGGTTGAGTGAAGCAGGATGAGCTCTGAGGGCAGCGGGAAGGTGCCGGTGTGTGGGAGAATGTCAGAGGAAAGGAATGGAGTTAGGGACGGCTGGGAAGGCAGCGAGATGGACCTCGGGTAATAAATACGATAATATAGCATAATTGTCAACTAAATCAGCCTGACCAACTCAAAACACTGCTGCTGAATCTCACAGGATTATAAATTACCCAATAGTCTGGGAGCAGTGGAGTTGTCCATAATTTCTTGCAGAAATCAGCAAAGTTATCACACACAGGTAAAACCCTCACAAATATCAAACAAGGTAAAGCATGTGACTCTGAGGGTGTGAGGAGGATGAGGAGTTCCAGACCGCAGCATCCAGCTTTAAGAGCCTTTTAAACTGAAAATTATCAAAATGACTGAATTAAATATGAAAACTTCGGCAGTGAAACTTGAAATTGAAAGTTTGATGTTGAATGTTTGACGTTGAAACTGAAAGTTTGGCGTTGAAATGCTCTCACGTGGCCAATAAGATATATTTCTAGACATTCATGAGGGAGAATTTGGGTGGATCTGAAGGAAGGCCAAGGGGGATGGTGCCTGCCTCACCCAAAAGGATGGTAGAAGGTGAAAACAAGAAAAACTAACTGAACATGTGCTGCTGCAAGTTGGGTCCATTTTTCTTGATGCCTACAGTTCCACTGGCTCAGTTTTTCATGCTTGAATGAACTTATTTTTTGTGAACAAATAAAGAGACAAGAGCTCTGCCCTCATCTGCTTAGACTCTGCTGACTGTACCCACAATGGACATTTTTCGACATGCAGCAGAACAATCCATGACATCAATGTGATGTTAAAGCAGGAGTTGAAAAGATTCCCCAGCTAGCAAAATACATCACACTACGTTCATGATATGTCCACCAGCTTCACTGGGGCAGGAAAGGGTCAAGAAAAGGTGAGAAAATACTTGTAAGAGGTTAAAAATAATCTGGTCTCCCCCCTGCTTTTGACCAGGTTTCTCCCTAGTTTCACACATTCACTTGTTGTTTATTAATAACCTGGTTTTGTTGATAGTGTAAATTGCATTTATTGTTAAATTAAAAAAATTTTTTTGAAATATTTATTAGTTATTTTTAATTTTAACTTTAATTTTTAAAACAGAATTATTTAAAATGTATTTATTTTTAAATCAGAATTGTTTATTATGGTGTTCAAGTACGTTTATGGAAACTCACATTCCATACTAATAGTTCTAAATCATTACATTTTCAAAGCCACCAGTGTATTTCCTACTTTGTTTTATTCCCCTTTTTTTTTTGCTGTGCTCTTTGCCTCAATTCCATCTTATGATAGTGAAAGGTTTTGCCAGTGTACACTTTTTATATCCTGTACAATATATAAGTAGTTTTACTGATTTAATGGAATTGTTTATACTGCATCGTGTTCACCAGGGGGGATGTAAAAACTAATTCTTACCCAACTGTTTTAATTACCAGCAGTTTCACAAGCTCTGGAATGAGGACAGACATTTAATGGGAAGTAGGTTGAGACAATGAAACTTGTTTTTACATCAGCCCTTTGCAGGTGCTGGCTGGCAGAGGCTCAGTTGGTCTGGATTTAATTAGAACCACAGAAATAAAGAATTCTCTGCCATAGTATTAAGCTTTAGTGTTAATTTTTTAAAATTCAGCTTTAAAATGCCCAAAAATGAGGGTGAGATATTTTTATTTTGATGCCCATGTGGCGTTCACACTGACACTTGTGGAAGTTCACTACTGAAAAAAAGAGAGTTCTTTACATTTGAAGAGATGGAATTTGTGAATAATGCGAAATTATATACTTAACTGAAAGGGGTGAAAACATAGTTAAAACCAGAATTCCCACTTGAACCCGGCCCAGACTGGCAGAAGCTACTGAAGTCAGTATCAGGAAGTCACATGTGAAGAAAATAGGCAGGGTGACTGGATTTACCAGGAAAAAGAGTAAGTTTTGTACCAGGAGGACACTCACATGTTATGATAAAGATTCTGGGGATTTTGTGTCTTTCTAACTGCAGAGAGGGTCTTAGGAAACACTTGTTAAAGTGCTACAGATTTTCCTATCTGCAACTTTTATTTTGCATTTCTCTTTTACTCCTTTCCACTTAAGGAAAAGACATTGACACACACAAAATACTCATGGACAAACTCCCATTTTAATACTTTTTTATTGTAGTACTATCATTTACTTTGGTAAATTCGTATCCCTGTTTAAAGTGCCTTAAAGCCATTAAAACTTAGTCTAAATTCAAGTATTGAAAAATGTACAGAGTCTAAGCACAAAAAAAAAAGCTGCATAGTGAAAATACTGGAGCAGGCTGATACATTCAGGATGCCAAGTACTCAAGTGG
Source organism: Oxylabes madagascariensis (assembly GCA_013400675.1). Taxonomy (NCBI): domain Eukaryota; kingdom Metazoa; phylum Chordata; class Aves; order Passeriformes; family Timaliidae; genus Oxylabes; species Oxylabes madagascariensis. The sequence continues at coordinate 3,477 of VYZR01110490.1, read as the reverse complement.
TAACATCAGCTCATGATTCAGGTTAAGGATAATTAGCGAGTTTGATACAGTACAGACAGGACAGGGCAATATTGATGCATTGTTCTTACCATGAACAAAGGATAGAAGCATAAATTAACTCTGAAAGAATCTGCAGTATCACTTTTGTACACATGCCATAAGTAATAAGGCAGATACTGACGCTGAAATCAATCCTTTACATGCTGCTGTAATCCAGCAAATCCTGTGCGTGGGTTTTCCAGACTCTGAGCCCCAGCAATCCCAGAGTTCCAGTGGGAGCTGTGACATCCATCCTCTTCAGAATCCTCACAAACAATCATTCTTGTCTTCATACAATCTTGTTTGAGTCTTTGAAATTTGTCCCGTAAGGTTTTAAAGAAGGATGGCTGTTCCTCTGTGCACCGGTGCAGGGTTTCTGTTGGGGTTTGTGTTTGCCCACAGCTACTCCGGGTAGGAGTGGGGGTACTTAAGGGGTCTGCTTGAATTGTACTTTGAATTTGTAGCCCTTATTTTGCCCGGTTAATTTGAAGTAGTAACAGTTGTACCCTGGTGTAACAGTGACTTGTCACATGGACTAGATCAACAGCATCACTTACCTGTAGTGTTTGTCAGAAGAGGAATTGGTTGAAGATATTTTAATGCACATTGTTATAATAAACAAAATTAACAGAATACCAGCATTCAAATGGTTGATTGACTCCTCCCATTTGAACAATGAGAGAGTAATTTCATTTGCCTTCGCTAAGAGACTTATAGTACAGCTGTGCGTGGACACGTAAGAAAATGATTGATTTTTCAGGGGAAATTACTGCTTCAAAATCTGTTGAACAATATGGCTAAAATTTTACTGGATTGTAACAACACTTTTAAAATGGATGTATAAGGATGTAGAGGAAAGACATTTTTGCTCAGTTGTTGCCTGAAAAAAAGGAATTTAAAAATACTAGCCACTTTTAAAACAAAACTCTTTGTCAATAGTTCATGTATTTTAAGAGTATTTTTGTATGTAATTTTTGCTGTTAAAAAGTATTATTTTAAAATATATTTCTAGAAGTATGACAGCTGTGATATAAATTATTGCAAGGATTCACCAGTCATTATATGAATGGAATATTGAATAATTAAGAGAAGCAAATAGGCATTTCTCATTTTTGGAAAGAGAAAACAAGTTCTCTTTTACAAAGGCAGAATATGTCAAACTATAAAGTTCTAGTTTAATTTTTGCAATATTTGGTGAAACTCTACAAAACAACAATGAGAAAATGAAAGGGCTGCACCCAGAGTATAAAACCAGTAAAAGTTGGGTTTCTTGGAATCGGAACCCCCTTGCTCTTCACCCTTTCTTTCAAAGGACTGAGATGGTTTTGTTGTATTGATCCAAGTGCTTGGTAAGATGTTGTGGTTGTAGCAGACAGCAGCCATGGGAGTCCATCTACAGTTTATTTCCGGAGCCCGTTGAGGATGCACTTTGAGGGCATTGGCTGAGGTTAGGGTTTGATGGATGGGATGCTGCAGGATCTCCTCATCACCAGCCTGACTTCAATGTCGGGGAGGGTTTTCTTTTTTGTGTGCAAACACCCGTCCTCTGTGGCTGCCAGGTGGAGATCAAAACGCAAGGAAACCGACTTTTTCCTTAAGCGAGGGTTGTCCTTAAAGAAAGAACCTTCCCATTCCTTAATAACTTCATCCACTTTTTCTGTCCTGAAACAATAAAGAAAATGTATTTATGATTTTTTTAGGCTATATNGGGTTGTCCTTAAAGAAAGAACCTTCCCATTCCTTAATAACTTCATCCACTTTTTCTGTCCTGAAACAATAAAGAAAATGTATTTATGATTTTTTTAGGCTATATTAGTTGTCTATCTTCAGAACTGCAGGGAGAGAAATGGCATCATGAAAAATCGAGTTATTTTATATGGTACTGAGATACCACAGGTGTCTTTTTTTTTCAGGTTCATTCTCCAGAGAAGCTAAATAAAGGGTGAGGGTTCATTATGTTCTTGTTTTTGTACTTTTAGGTAGACATGGCTACAAAACCACTGCTCCAAATACATTAGGCAGTTTGTTTCCAAGGAGAAAGTTTGGAATCCAAGCTCAAAAATTTTGCAAGAAACCTCAGTACTGTAGTGGGCAGGACAGAATTCCTGCGTCTGAAAACCTTCAGAATAGGGAGGAGAAAATCTAGTTTAGACTCAGACCTCAGAATGTGGAGTTGTATTACATTAAAGAGAGAAAAGGCCAGAAGTAAAACAGGGAGAATTGAAAAGCCAGCTGATCCAGGAATATTGGGGCACCCAAATCCTGTTGATTCAATTCTCTGTGTGTGTGTGTCAGAATTCAGATCTGAAAGTCAGGCTCTGGGGCCTCACCCAGCTGAGTCCACTGCACAGGGCAGAGCAGCTCCGTGCAGATCTGAGTGTGTGATGAACAAAGCTCGTGCACAAAAATAAATGTCACCTATGGAATGTGTCTGGACCTTATGATGGCATTAATTTTTTCAGCAGCTGATGATGGTTCAGTGTTAGGAATGGCCCACTACAGTGTGTTTAAAGGTAACATTAAATTAGTCTACAAAAAAGCTTAAAGAGCAGCAGGAAAAAAAAATAAAATGAGGCAATCCAATACTATTAAAGTAATTTCAGGTGAATAACACATCCTAACAGACTTTCACATGCCAGCTTGGGAGCCAGGCTCTCCCTCCCTTGTTTGGGGAAACTTAGGAGTTTCCAAGGAGCAAGTTGGAGCAGCTGAGCCTGAATTCATGTGCATAAATATGCCCCAGAGGGACTTCCCAAATGTGGTCTGGGCTCTTTGCTTTCAGCCTTAGCGAGATGAATTATTCATAGTTTCATTCTTAACAGAAATAGAAATTACAAATCAAAAGCACCGGCATGGTATTGTTTGCTTATGAAGCCAATGCTAATAAAAAGAACTTTTAAATGTAATGTATTGTTAAACACTGCCATTCAGTGCACCTTCAGGAGCTCTCACCATGCTTCTGAAGCTCCTGGGCTATGTGGGCACGATATAACAGATACCAAATAACGGAAAATTCAAAGCTACTGACACATAGCCTCCACCCTTTACTTCCAATTGTTATTTTGTGAAATTCCTGTTTATCTTACTGTACAGTGCCATGAGCTTCAGCACTTTCCTTCATGATATTTCCATCTAGGATTGCTTGTTTTGTCATCAGTTCCACCTTCTTTGGTTTGTGCTTCTTTACACCCTCTGTAAAAGAATATGCAGGTGGACAGTGAGCATGCAGAAGGGCAAGCGCAGTACACAGAACCTGGAGGTATTTCCCATACATTGGAAAAGGTCCTTTTGTAATATTTAGGAATTTGTCAGTACTTGTGAACAGTTAGGGCCAAAATCCCTTAAGGAGAAGGTGTCTGAAACTCACCTGAAGGCAGCATAAAGGTGATCTTGCTAGTGCTGGGCTTTTTGTCATCCTTTTGGGCAGGTATAGAGCAA
>VYZR01110405.1:0-18902 GCA_013400675.1 Oxylabes madagascariensis | reverse complement strand
TTAAATAAATATATAAATAAATATCTCATCCCAGGCCGGAATAGAGACTTCTTAGAGCCCGGATCACTGTCAAGACAGCCAGCAGCGGTGCTACTGTCATGTCGGTGCAGCTGTTGGCTCATCCACAGGAGAGGCTCAGCACAGCTTTGGATGCCAGCACAGAGCTCAGTCCAGGTGCAGCTCGTCCTGCTGCGAGTCAGGGCTGCTGGCAGGACCCAGCTCTATTCCCAGGCCTTCCGATTGCATCAAAGGGAAGGAGAGCGGGAAAACGCCACAGTTTGAGTCCTGAAAGTAAGAGCTGATGAGGATTATTTACACACAGCAGTAATTCACAATTACATCAAACCCTTGGGTACCTTAATTCTGTGCATGATACACGCAAATTACAGAGCACAAAGGGTTTCTAATTGCAAGTCTCTGGTAGCCAGGAAAAAGCTCAGGGAGCTGGATCAAAGTAGGTGGGGATGCAAGCACCCAGGGAAGCTCAGAGATACCCCACAAGGTTTCAGTGTACTCAAAAAATGCTCCTTCCTACACTCTGAGCCCAAAATTCATAAACCTGTTCGAGAAAAGCTGATTTTCTTGGAATTTTTCACTTGCTCAGGAAACAAAACTGAAGCTCCTGATTCTCTACAGAGTGACCTGCAGCAGAAAAAAGTGGTTGCAAAGCAGGAGCACAGATGCTGGGGCATTGCTGCTGGTGCTGGATGTGGCACTGAGCAGTCCCTGCTTGCTTCTCCCAGGAAACAGGCTGTCCTGGGCTAGTGCCACCCAGACAGCACGTCCTTGCTACGTGTTCAGCTCGAGCACAAACTCCATCCCGCAAGCAGGTGCCAACTGGAACAAGAGCATCTTCAGAAACAAGTATTCCATCCCTCTGCCTGATTGTCCTCTTTCTGGGAAACAAATCAGCGCTTTAAGAAGGCCAAAGCATGCCATGCCCAAACACAGCTTTTTTTTCCCATTCAGAAGATACACAAGTGCCTTCAAGCTTTCCTCCTTCGCCTGCCATTCCAGGGGAAACACACGCAGCAAAGCAGAAGAGAAAAGAAGTCAGATATGCTTTATTACTTATTAGTTGGTAACGTAATACTTGTGACAAGCTGAACAGTTGTAGCAGGCGGCTGTGGAAGTCACTACACTGTTTAGAATGAAAACAGGAATGAGAGACAGCTCTGAAAAGGAGATTTTAAGCACAGCTCAGCCATCCTACCGTGCCCAAACCAAGTACTGTTATCCATTTAATTTAGTGAATGAATCCCTCAGGGTCTCCAGCCATCTACCACCAGCTCATTAGAGCCCAATATCCGACTTTTCATGTTGTATCACTGAAGGCACTTACGCTTAAAATGTAATTAAACTTAAAACAAACAGGGGCTGTTTTCCCCCCTGGGCTGCCCTGGGACGTGCCCCAGCCCTGCCCGCACGGCCAAAGGCACCCACCTCTGCCGTGTTCTTTGGGAAAACGCCGCGCTCCCCACCCCACGGCTGACATTTGCCCCACCGTTCATCCTGTGAGCAATTAGAAATCTAAATACTGGGTGTAATGCCTGGCTATTGGGATTTAGACTCTTACAAACGAGTAATGCAGTAAGACTTGCTGTCCAACGAGGTGTCTTATTGAAATATCCCAGCCTGGTTTGCTTGTCACAGCTGTCGTTTCAGCCATTTGCACTTACACTGTATTGCTTTCATTACAAAAATAGAAATTTGTGTCCTAAGTGCTGTTACATTACTAATGCTAAATATTTAATTCCCCGGGGTTCTAATTATGGTTGAGCACTGGCAACACTGATTCTACTTTTTAATAACAACTGTAAAAGCAATTTGAGCATTTTTCAATTAATTAAATACATAGTGTACGAGTAACCTCTTGTCATTTTGCCCTCCAGGACCTGAGCTAATTTGCGTGGAATAAAATGTTTTGAAAATTAACTGATATACTGGTCTGATCATTGTTGTTCTATTAAATTATAGTCTGCCAAATGAGTGGTGTATAATACTTACATACCGTACTGTTCCCTTATTTATGATGGCGTGGTGGCTTTTTGAAAAAAACTTCTCCAGCACATTTCTAGAGAGCACACTGGAGAGGCCTAATTAGCAGGCAGGAGATGGTCTATGCACCATGGGCATCAGTAGACTTAGAGTGCAGGGAGACTTCAGCAATGAAAAACAAAGCCTCTCTCCATTCTCCAGACCTCATTTTCACCTTCTTTCATAGATGAAATTAAAAGTGTTAATTAAATGACTTTCTGCTGCATAAACTCCTATGGATTAGTTAGTAGTTTACACTTTAACACATGGGAATTGACTCACAATATTAAAACACACAAGTAGTTTAGAAATGTTTTTGTCTTCAACTTGCAGAACCCAATATGAAAAGATTTGTCCATAAAATGAGTTTGTTGGGACTACAAAGACACTTAAAAATACCTAGCCTGCTCATGCAAACAACCAGGTACAAAACTAACTTCTCCTGCATACCTAACACAATGCTAAAATTATTAAGTGTATTTTCCATGTACACACTCCGAGAAGTTTCGAACACTGACACACAACAGCACCTTATGTATCCTCGTAAGGGATATCCTCTTTTCCAAGTCCCATATTAAAGATAATACAAAATCAACTGGGAAAAATTTAGAAAAAAACCCCTGAAATTTTGAAAATGGCTTTTCCACATGTTTATTCACAGCTGATGAAGAACGTTCTTTCAAAATATATTTTAATATTGTATTTTATTTTACAGTGTGCAACAAATGGTAAGTCAAACATATTGCTTGAAAAGTGCTTAAGGTCTAAACATTACAAAATATACAGGTGAAAGTTTGCTAGTTTCAGCCAAGTAATTTAACAGTAATGACAACATTCTACTCTGAAATCATACAAAATACGGATGATAGATAAACAAGTCTATTTTTTCACAGCGTGCAGAAGTATCACACATGTGGAACATTGCACTCATCATACTAGTTAAAATGAAACCCAGCCTCAATTAATGCTGAGTAAAATTCCTTGCTTGCTACCACGACACTCACACAATAAGAGCTGTAATTCAAACTCCTACAGCAGGGCTGTATTTCAGTTAAAAAAAAAAAATTGAAACCCCCAAAATATATTGTAGATTTATTTTTGTACCAAGCAAATTGAGATTCTCAGTCAGCATTAGAACACAATTTTTTTCCAAGTAAATGCTAAATAGAATATACAATCATTGTCAAATAAAAGTGCTCAGGTCAAGCATTTGTGTGTAGGTGTACAAGTATGTACATAAAACATACACACAGATAAAATATGAAGAACACGAGCAATGTATTGCAATAACAGCTCTCTTCTTAAGGACAGATTTATATAACAGCATAAAACTTGGAAGTTATCTTTACTACTATTAAAAGCTCCCCAGTATCTCTAGATGTCTGCCTTCAATAAATCCTGGAAACATTCTGTGCACATACTGAGTTTTAAGGAATGTGCAGCATATGTCAGCTTCAATAAAGGCAGTACAGTTCTTTAATTACTTCATTCACCCAGAAGCAGCTTTAACAAAGTATTTTTCTGAACATGTAAAAATGTAAAATACCCAAAAACCAAGTCATCTATGTGCAGTGAGCACTCAGCATCCAACAATAATGGATATACTGAAGGACAAAAACATGAGTCGTGCCAAGCCCATAACTCTCAGTGACTGACTGTAAAGCACTTAGAGTCAGCATTAAGCTTTTAAAACTCTAACCCTAATCAATCGTAAACAAAGAAATAAAGATCTCACAGTTATTTTTAAAATCTTAAACACTAGTACATAACTTTAAATAATTTTTGTGCTTTTTCTGATTTGCACAGCGTTCTTCCCAAGTGAAATATGGACTTCTTGCATGAAAACAGGCTTGTATGTACAAGCTGAAAAGTAACAACACCTATTTAAACACATGAGCTAATTATACCTGGCATTTTGGACTTCGGTGGTAATGTATTGATTGCCAAAGCGCAACACACCCCTGTTGGCCAAAACCAAAGGTGCACAAGATTCAGAAATCTTCACAGAGACAACCTCTCCCCTTCTCCAAACACTACTGCCCACAAGTCTTCTCATGGTACAGGACAGCAAACACCATCTCCACAGGCTGCAGGGCACTTGGAAGAGTACCACTCGCACACAATTGCTGACAGCATGGCAACAAAAAGCCCATTAAAAAGGAAAAAAGGCAGATAACTGGGTACAATCAACTTGCAATCATTTTCTTGTAAGGTGTTAGTGAATGGGTGCCAGCTAACTCATCTTAGTAGAGAACAAACCTAATTTATCCACAGCAGGATGTTGTCAGATTATTTTCAACCTAATCATTATTTCTAGCAGAAAGGCAACATTACACTTTGTAGAAGTAGACACTCTGTAAAAGATATTTGCTCTGAAAAAAGATGTTCATGTGCTGTTTGATTAATGTGTGTGGGGGGAGGATGGATGAACCAGAGAAACCCAGCTAAGCCAATGAAATACCCTAGCAAGTGGTCAGGTGAAAGAGGATCTTTGAAAAAGGCATGGCACTAGGCAACAGGAACATTCCCAATGCGTCTCCCAATCCTTTTTTGAAAAGCTTCATTAACTTTGAGTAACTTTTCAGTGGAAGCTGCTATTCTATGAAGATATTTGCTACATTGAGACTTCTCACTCCTTTCCAAGCCAGAAGGATGTCTAAGACAACCCAGTCTGCCCCCAGGTGTTGCAAAAGCCACAGAAGCCTGAGGAATTCCTCTACCACACCCAACCATTTGTTCAAGCATATACTTCTACAAAAATATTTCATCCTCATTCAAAAGATAGAAAATCTAATATTCCCTTTCTAATAATTTTTAATGATTCATCAGTCTTATTAAAAGTTTGCTCCTTAGTTTGTCATAAACTGATTTTTATCTCTGTATTGTCAACACATATTGATTTAAAAATGTTGTGCTTTGTCTGGAGTATGCAAACAGTCATATAAAATCAAGTGTTCCATTACAGATGCAAAGATTATTGTCAGGAATGCACCTTTTATTCAATCAAGTTAGAACTGAAATTAAAGGAGTTAGAAAGTAACCATATAGCACCAGTTAAGAAGGTAAACTATGTTTTGTCCAACATATTTGTGGAGAACATACATAGAAATCATGTGTTTATAATAATAAACACACCGTTATGATTGAGATCCCTGACAGATTCAGACCAAATGCAGCAATCACCGAAGAGCCAGGAAGTCTACTTGAAACCAGCCTATTATTTGGAATATTTCTAAGAAGAAAATCTGCCTTCCCTGAAGTTTTATTTTGTTGTCTTTTTAGCCCTACATAAACAGTATGGCAGTTTAACTATAGTATTTGATCATTTTAAGTGCTTGGATGTAAAATTTTTCTCATCAGCTTAACATCCATGACAGTGCTCAATGTAAGATGATATTTTGCAGTACTGGTTTAACTGTGTATGATCACTTAGGCAGGTAAATAGATTCCTAGGCAATCACAAGCATTTCATTAAACATTTCAGTCTCGATACTACAATACTCCATTTTAAAAGAGTTATATGAATTATGGGCTGTCTCACAGAGCTCATTTGCACATAGCTCATGGTCAGGGGAGACATGTGACAGTCGTTTGGGGGAGGCACATCACTCCTGAACCCAGCACAGAGAGCTCAGCCATGGCTCAACCCTGGGCTGCTGAACAGGGCACAGCTCCCACGCCTGGAGCCACACCTGCCTCCTCCTTACACACCTGGCACGTTATTTTCCTCCCTTCCATATGTACAGTACGGCCACTGCATATTCTTCATCCTTTAGCTTAAGGACAAATAAAAGACAATGGATGACACCCAAACTGAGCTGGAGGCTCAGTCCTTTCTGTGACTCTGTTTTTTCACCTGGCAGTGGCCCAAGAGGAGATGCAAGCAGTGTTGCTGCTCTCAGGTTTCTGACAGGTCAGAAAGCCTCCTGCTCTTTCCATGCCTAAGCCAGCTCTAGGAAGGCACCGGCACTGCACAGCCTTTGGGTCTGTGCTGAAGGAGCTGTTCAGTGCACTGCTTCTACTCAGTATGGCTTTGAGTACTACAGATTATCCATACCACTCTAATTGTGGCACAGGGAATATCAAGGGCTTGGATGCCTCACCAGACTCCAGCACCTACTGATTCAACACTGCAGAGAAGCAACAGCAGCCACTCCTGCTGGAGGTGTTCTCCACTCCACTCCCTTCTCCACTCAAGGTAGCTCATGTGTCAAAAGCAGCTCTCCTGAGGCATGTGTTGGTTGAGGCAGTCTCTTTGATGAGTAAAGTAAAAAGTGTGGTCTCTAGATATAGAAACACTTGTACCATTCCCCCACCTTGACCAGATACACCTTCCTGAAATAGGTGTCTGCCATGTACACATACTCACACCAGTTCTCTCCCCTCATACTGGCACACACAAGGAGTATGTCAAAGAGCACAGGTTTATTTTGCATTATCCAGGATGTCCCTGGAATGTGAGTACTATGTGTGACAGATCTGCACAGCTTTCTAACACGTCCAGTTCTTACCACATCCCAGAGATGTAAGTGCACCTGCTGAAAAGGCGACACAGCAGGGCCAGTCCTCAGCAACGCTCCTGTCAACACACCACCCTTCCCAGACAGGACGTCTGCACAGCTGTCTGTGTATGCCCTGTCCTTTCATCAGAGTGACCCAGGGCGCTGGGTAACTAATATTTGATAACACAATTAACTTTGGCTGAAGTAAATCTGGGTGTGCTCAGGGAAACAGTTCAGTTTGCTTCCCTAGCAGGGAGAGAATGAGCAAGCGAGCGTGCATGAAGCCTCCTTCTTTAACCAGCACAGCTGCTGACAAAGGAGCCTGTATCTCTCGCCTGCTCTGAAGTTAATCCCAGCAGTTTAAAGCAGACTTGTGAAAAAAACATGAATCTGAAGTTACTCTGAAATGCTACTCCAAGGACACATTAGTTCCACTAGAGTCAAAGTATACGCCAGACGCAATAGGTCGAGTTCTAGTCGAAGAGATTGCACAGAAAGTAAGAGCTAATAATTCTTAATTTGGCATAACATGACATTCCCAACAGCTTCTCTCTCTCCTTCCAGTAATTGTATCTTGGCAGTGTATATATTAAAAAATCATTGCACAAAAGACATATGCTGTTGGGGGGAAAAAAACACCAAAAACCAAACCACCTTTCTTTGTGTTGTGTCATTCCAAAAACTGAAGACACTGAAAGGCAAAACATGCTGATCAAAACACAAAGGGGACAAAACCTCGTTCATTTAAGAATTACAGTAAAGAAACATTTTTGCAGGAGGCTAGGGCAAGAGTAATTTAGACAATAATAAATTGAGCATTGTAACAATAACTATTCCATTAAATAAAGGAACTCTGGCAAGAAACTTTTCACATGGTATTCAACAGACATTCAAATAAATGAATGAAGTATGCAAGTTAAATTACTTCAAAAATAGACTTTCCAGCAGTTTACCATAATGACAACATTCTATAGAAAGATACAATAGCTCTTTGTAGCCTAAAAATTGTCAGTTTTATTTTACAAAGGTGACTTCCAAAAGCATCTTGTCATGACAATGGAGTTTTGAGAAAAAAAACAACCTGTCATTTGATAAATAGATGAAATTAACTGTCATTAAAGCCACTTAAGCACTCCTCCTTCCTGTTATCCTTCTCATCTTGGCAGTAACTGATAAGAAGATTTCAGAGAGGCCCAGTCATTGATGGCAGGATCTAGAAAAGAAACAATTTTGCATACAGTTATTCTCATTCACAGCTTCTAGTTATTGTATTTCACTAACCTGCACTTAATTGGCTTCCTTCTGCCCCTGGCATGAGCACAGAGGACCATGTACTTCATACAAATCACCAATCTAAGTTACACCTTACACCATGAAAGGTGGTTGCACTCTTATGCTGTTAATATTACACACCAAGGTAACAGTAACAAAGTCCCGGTAACAGAGTCCTGTTATCCAGAAACTGTGAATTGCTAATTCCAGCCAGAGCTTTAGGCAGTAGGGACCAGACATTATCATGCAGCTCATTACTTATGGGACGTGGTTGAACTTGAGCCTGTAACTTCTGGAAAATGTACTGCTCGTCCACAGGAACATACCAATGAAATAAATGAAGGACCAGATGCAATGGTTACAGCAGAATTAATGAAGAGGCAAACTACAACTGCATATTTCCTCCCCCTGACCCCCCCCAAAAAAACATGACCCAACATTTTGTCTGAGTAAGCCAGTAGCTTCAAGAGGAAAGGAGGACATGGATTGGGCAAAGAAGAAGCTCTGAGCCTTGCATATCCAGTCTAAGTCCTGTGCAACCCCAGGAGGTTGTGTGCATGGCAACCCCACTTCCAACATACAGAGTAATTAATTGTATTCCCACATTAAAGCTACCATGGCACACCTCCACCTTGGCAGATTTCTAGCTGGCTTTAATCCTTTCCACCTTCCACATGCCAGGTTCCTCACACCAACTGGCCCTCAGTGACAGCTGAGTTTTCAATGCCATACAATACCTTGATGCAAATGGGTTTTGCCCTTTTTTTCCACCTTTTGCTAGGCTACACTGCCACTTAGTCACTGCACTGACATAACAACTCCACCTTCTCTGCTGCAGTGTAGCTGTACATCCACTGATGTGACAACGGGAAGTGAGGGCTTCATCCCTACAGGAACAGAGCTGCCTTTCAGTTTGCAACCTGCATCATTTTCATGCCGAGGACAGAGCATATGGTCCTTCGAAGGGACATCAAAATAAATATGACAGGTCAGTGCAATCATCATACTGAATGAATTCAAATGATGCCATATCTAAAATGAAATGTGCGCACATAATAAAGATTCAAATGACAAAAAAATTCCCCTACCCTTTATCCCTCTCTGAATTATTTATGAATTCTGCAACTCCAGCTGTTGCCACCAGCCCAAGGACACTACTTCATTTTGGGAATGACACTTCATATTAAAAGATAAGTTAACAAAAGAAAACAAAAAAAAGGAAAAAAAGGACACTGCAGGCCTTTAAAGACCACAAAAAAGCACAATACATCTTTTCCCAGCTCTTACAAAGGAAAATAATCAACAATCAATTCTGTTCATGTTTCTCAACTTGTTTCCATAATTCCAGACACAAATTTCAACACTCATGCATTAAGTCAGCCATGTCTTTTCAACCATTGCAGTTAAGCAAGACTTTCACAGCATCTTGGATCCCTCACATATTTTTATAGGGTTATCTCAGTCTTACAGTTCACCATAAACCATATGCCAACACACCAAAGACTGTGATACCATCGGCACTACTGACAGCTTTTAGTACATAAAATGGTCATTCCAAAAGAACAGAATATTTGCATATAAGGAACTGCTTTTGAGAAAGCAATAATTTGTCCACAAATTTAAACAAAAAGAAACAACACCTTCAAAGTGTAGTTTAGGCCACAAAGAATTGGTTTCAAGTCATCATGACATTTAGATGAGCAAATTCTACATAGTGCTCTCCGCCACTTGTAGACTGCTCTGATTTGGATTCCATCACATATTAGCTCTTAGATTTCAAATAAGTAATTTGGCAACGGGAAGGAGGTGGCATGGAGAAGGCTCAGCCAGTAAGCACAATTTCCATCACCTACATCAACATGATCTCCTCTCTCACTTTAAACTAAACTTGTTTTAGTTGGCTGGTCTGTAGAGCAGACAGATACAAGCCGAGTAAAAAGGAAAAAAAAATTAAAAATCCACTATTGGCTTTGATTGCTACTTTATTCATAATGGAATCAAGATATGAATTGCTACACAAAAACACCCACTACAAGAACATACTGATGCACTGCATTCACTGTGAAATTTACTGAAATGGGTCAAAATTTGCAAGCTGCCGAGTGCTGAGGGACATACAGCCCCTAAATATTAGCCCTTCATGACTGATCAATAGCCTCATCTCTGCCACAAATTATATTATTCTGTTCTCTACCCATGATCTTCATTTCAGTGTCTTCTACTTTTACTTTTACCTACCTGAACAACAATTGGATTTATGTTCTGCTCCTGGGAGATCCCAAATGCCAAAAGAACTTTTAACCAATTAATTATTTAGGATTTTTTTTTTGTCTGAGGTTGTTATTTTTTCCTCCATAGTTCACCTGACTGGACTAACAATTGTCACAGCTCTAACACAGAGAGATGTATGAATAAACTGCAGAGCTTCCAAGGCACCATCAGCAGACATCTCCAGTATCACCCACCCACAAATTAAAATAAAAAGCCAAGAATGCACCATTTGCCTTTAGTGCCAAGCACACGGTTCGGGCCTGAGCTGGAATGCCAGATATTCAATAAACAAACTCATCTTTGGGAAAGGCAGCAAAGGCGGAGTTGTTGCCTGTCTCACAAGTGAAAAACACCTTGAAAGCAGAGCCCACTTCAGTTTCACTGCCAGTAGTACCTCCAGCAGTATCTGCTGCTACTCACTTTGGTACCATGAGCTCATGCAGCGTTATTCAGGAAAAGGAGATGTTGTTAAAACAAACATTTATTTGCCCTTCAGTCTACACCAGAGCTGGCAGCCAGCCCTGAACAGTCTCCCTCTTCCTCGCTACTGTGGGAAAGCTACCGAACAAGAATCCTCCCCTTCCATCTCCTGCTGTTGGCCAAAGAAACAAAAAGGTACAGAATCAAAGAAACAGCAGAGAACTTGAGGTGTCTAAAATGCCACTGAGCAGGAAGTTAAGGTTCAACATTGTAACATTTGTACATCTCCTGTAATATTTACAAGAGCCCCAAATTCTCCTGTTGTCACAGGTATATATTTCAGTTTATTACTGCCTTACCATTATTAATTCTCCAATATTTTGAAAATCCCAGGTGTTATGCACAAACCCTCTCAAAACTACAATTATTTACAGTTGTAACCCACTCAAAAGTACATCACACTTTTTTTCTGAAAACTAACAAATTAAAAACAGGAACATATCTCACATTCCAGGGTTGCCATTTAACTCTCAATGCCATGGGTTCTCAAGTGCCTCCTGAAATAGTTTCTAGTGCTAAAGGAATGACATTTGGAAAAAATCACCTGTGTGCTGATAGGAAAACATCCTTCTGAAGATTTTCACAAGCTAGTTGGATGCAATTGAAGTTAGTCCTCAGAAAATAAGGAAAGTCGTCTTCATGCCCAAACATGCTCACTAAATGCTTCTGGCTATGACATTATTTCATAATTGACACATTACACACAAACACCCCAAGAAAATATCTTTTTGTCTATGTCTGGATGACATGGCTATTTATACCCAGTGCTTCTGCAGAGCCTTCCCAATGTTGCATGATGCTCCTGAATACAAATGACCAATTGATCCTTTCACATGATAGAGTGGGTTTTTTTTTCTTTTTTAGCATTCAATACTTCTAATGCTAAAAAAAATTGTACTTCAACATGGTCTTTAATCTAATCCTTACCCTGAACAATTGAAGTACATTCGTATTAATCTATTAGATGCTTTTTCACACCACACCTATGGCACTGCATAAATTACTGTAATTTAAATGAATTACTGCTTGAGAATTCTCATTTGGTTAGAAACATGCAGTGTTATATGCTATGGAAAGAAAAATGTGCATTATGGTAACTAAGTTTTATACCACAGTATATCTAGGTTCTCATAAACCAGCCATTCTAAACTGTTGAAGGACAAGAATATTAGACTGATCACACAGGACACACATCAGTAGGTCAAGAAGTCAATAACATGAAATCAAATCTACAATTTCTATAGATATATTTCCATGCCCATATTCAGAATCCACATTAAAAATGTCATTATGCTAGCTGAAGAATATTACTGCAAAAGATATTTACACCAATAGTAATTCTATCTCTGCCTTGGATAACTTGCATTTTCCTCTTTAAGCATTTGATCTACAGAAACATATTGAATAAAAAAGAACTTGGAGAAAAAAAAGAAAAAATAAACAGAAAAAAACCCTGAAGTTCTTTTGCTATGTTACTCCACATATTACCAATGTTTAAGGATGACTTGTTTAAGACTGCACATTTCAACTACCTAACAGTAAAGAATGAAAAGCTTCTTGCTACAAGCTAAAAAGAAAGTCTTTACCATGCTCCTTGAAGAGCTCATTTTCACATTACTCAGGCTTCATTATGCTGAATCAATATTCGTTTAGTCACTGGGTTATTGACATATTTTAAAATAAAAGTATACCCTTCAGCTACTGCACTCATTACGGGTAATTTGTCTTGTCAGGGAGCAGGGAATATTATCCCAGTCTTTCAGGGGCTGACAGCCCATGGAAATACCTCCCCTTGGTTACAACTGTAAATAATTTTAAGGTAAAATATTGAAAAATCAATGACTGTTTCCTGCAATCTGTCACAAACAAATCAATCATAATCTGCACAGCCAGAGAGTATGATTTGAAGGAGATGAGAGCAGATGTAATTCTTGGCTGGAATTTCTCATTTCAAAATCACTTCACATAATGGTGTCATCATTTAAACACTTAGCAGTCACTGCAACTGCCACTCATAACATCTAGTTGGACAAAACCACAAGGAAGAGGAGGAGAAATGCCACTGCTGTTATGTAAACAAACATTTTATTTCAATGGTTGCAACATTAGCAAATTTCACAGCTATAACAACAAGGCTTGCCTCTCCACAAACGTCCAAGGTGCTTTTCCTTCTCAGGGGAAGACTGCCTATAAATGAGCCTCTCAAAATGCAAAGCATTTTAAATTTTAAAACCAAACTATGCTTCATAAAAGGTGAGAAATAATATCTGGTACTAATACTACTTCTAAAAATATTTTTATTCACTCCAAATTGCTCATAAAGAATCATGCATCAAATTCTTAAGAGATTAAGAAAGGAGAATTATCTGAGGTACCTTTGTCTTTTTAAGAGCAATAAGGATTTCAATGCTTCTTTGTCCTCTACATATTACATTTCACATCTAATTTTCATTAAGCATACACTGACTCAACGTTAGAGTAGGAACCACTGCAAAATACATGGGAAAGAAAGTCATAACCTACATAAATGAATTGCTAATATATTTTCAACTTGCATTCAAAGATTAAATCTTGTATATGGAATTACATCTGTATAAAGGATCAATTGATACATAAAGAATTAACTACTGCGCTCAGAATGCTATAAACTGACCTTTGTAAATGTGAATAAATTGTGTAAAACTAATCTATTTTTATAGAGTAACACTAATGCTTAGACCAAAATTATTTCCTCAAGTGTCCCCCCACCTCACTACATTTTCACCCCAACACTACAGTGTTTAAAAGAATTCTCTGCAGATACAACAGGATAAAACTGTTGTGCAATCGCAACCATAGGCCTAAGCCTGCATTTCTTGCACAAACAAAATTTACAAATGCTCATGGAGTGTTTCCCTCTGGAGTCTATAATTTGAGCTCTTAATCTTTAATGTGCAGAGCCCGTTATCACATACTCATTTTAATCACATTAGCCTTAGCAACTCCTAGTTCTGAATATTTATCTTACGACTGTGAGACTACGAAAAAAATGCAACCAAAAAGATGAAATTATTTTCTTTTCTTGAAAAAAAATCCCTTAATACTGTTTTTAAAAATGAAAGAATAGGGCATATTGTACATCTAAGTGAACCTCTCCAAGGTTTGCCTACCTTTAAAGCAGGGTTTAAGTCTCTTTATCTTCTACATGGAAAACATACATCTCTAACTCTTTATTGATATACATCAAAACCACTATTGTTTGTAACAGCTGGACAGATTCCCTTTCTTAGCAAAATAAATTATTAAAAAAAAAAAAGAAACTGAAGTCTTAGACCAGAAAAGGCTGTTAGTGCCTTAGAGGGTAACTAAGTGTAAATATCAGCCATGAAAAGAATCAGCTTATTGTGGGGAAAGGCCACTTCACAGCGAAAGGGAGCGGGAGAAGGCAGTGGGTGAGGAATTGCTAAAAACCAGAGTAGCTCTTAGAAATGGGGTGCAGTTCCCCACTTTTTCCCTGGATGAGATCTATAATGAAGCTATCCAATAGACAGCCTCAGGCTCCTCAGCCCTTTTAAATCTCCTCCCTGGCCCAGCGACACTGACAGAGGGAAGCCCCGCTCCCCACGCTAAGCCATTGTGTGAAGGAGAAGCGTGGTGCGTACGGAACGTGTCGGCAGCTTCCCCCCGTGCCATTCCCCTGAGCCAGCTTCTCATTTCTTGTGACAATCACCTAATTAGGTGGGTCAAGAATTGCAGAAGATAGAAGAGATTCATTCTTCCTTACATGCCAGTTCTCCTATTTGTAAAAATGAAGGCAACGGCTCTTCCACTCCATTGTAAGGCACTTAATAAATGTTAATAATAATTAAGTCAGTCACACCTCCCAGACAACATTGTCAGATCTTTTTTTGCAGTATTTCAGAACTATTCGGCTCAGGAGGGAGCTCCCACAAGCTCCAGACAGAAAAGGACTCACGAGTTCCATCCTTCAATGCAAGAGGTCACAGAGGGCTGTGCCACAGCAGACATTTCACAAGCCCTGAGGAGCAAGAGCAGCACACGCTGCTGCACTACAGATGTTAATGGGTCAGCACTGTGAGTGCAATTTCCTGCTGGACAAAGCATTAAGATGCTCTAACAGCTAGTAGGACTGGGAAGTCTTTCTGGTTAAGAAGTTGAATTAGATTCAATTTTTTGAATGAAAAGGTATTTTTCTTTATTCCATCTTTATCAAGGAACAAAAGAACTACTGGTTATGGAAAGTGCTAAAAAAGAAAGGTACTGGCGTAAAAAGGCTACCAGCATTTTCTCTAGTACCCACCTTCTCCATTTACTGCTCTCACTCATAATGCTCATTTAAGTCACTGGCATAGGTTCATTTATTTAATGCAGCTCCACATGATCACCAAACAATATAGCACTGCCATATTACATCATGCAACATTACTGATAGGACACTATTAGCAATACTCTACCTAATGAAGTTTATAAAGTCTTCATGTTTGGGCATTACAGAAAGATGAAGAATCCTGCTTTGAAATAGCTTCTGCCTTCCAGTTCTGTCCTTCCCTTCTTCAGCATTGCTGAGACCATCTCACTGAGCTCATCTGGAGAGAACAAAAATAGAAAGAAAAGAAGAATATACTTACTACAGTTTTGTCATCTGCACTGTGCGATTTTCTCAACAGAAATGGGAATAAAGTTGATGTATCTGGAAACATTAATTCTGCATTTTGTAAGTGACTGAACCCAGCACCACAAAGGAAAGTGCCCCTGTTGTAATGCTTTGCTTAATGAATCACATCATACTCATAGCAGATTACTTACCATTAACTCTGAACAGGACTTAACATGGCTAAAAAGGCTGCAAGCCCAGCTGCCTTCTGGCTTTGTACCAGGTCTCTTCCCACATTCAGGCAGGTACAGGACAGGATGGACTGCTGGGTTCATTTTCCCCACTGTGGATCTCACTGCTCCTCCCCTGGGTGCAATCTATAAAGATAAAAAAAGGGGACACACAGAGAATGGGGGATGAAACAAAAATACAGTATTTGTCACTAATTCAGACAGCATGCTTCTCTGACAAACAAGGATTACAGACTGAGAAATGCAAGGGTTTCTTCACCCATTGATCCAGTATGTTTGTTAAATCCCACAGACACTATGTTAGTGCCACATCCCACTGGATGGTGTTCAATCCTGCATGTTCCAAGAGGCACACCACAAACAGGTGTCTATGGAAATCAAAGATCTGAGGAACGGCAAAGTTTAATGGCACTTTGCTAATGAACCAGTGACAGCATTAATCACTCGCCCTTGCTCAAAACCACAACAGTCTAACAATTATATGAGCATGGACACCAATTTACATCTGAACATTTCTGAGACAAGCAGAGTTCCTGTTAGGTAAAGTGAGGCTGAGGTTATATGAACAAATCTAGGTCATAGGATGTGCCAGAAATGCAAGGAGAAAACAAACCCAGGTCTAGCCCCTTGCCTGCTACCAAATTTTCCCATCCCTTCTAAGCGAGTCTAAAAGTCCCTCCACCCTTCTGCAGCCTCCTCTCAACTACCTGGATGACCTCAGCTTAAGTTTTACTTAGGGACACAGTAGCACAGTGTGTACTGCAGGGAATATCAGCTGAATTTTAACTGAAGCAATAAATTAAATACTGAAATAAACTTAAGAAAAAGCATAAAGGAAAAAAATACCTTTAAAATTACTTTTGAAACATAGGCTTTACAGAGCTGTCCTCTTCCCAAGAGACACTCATGAAACCTGATGCCCACAGGAGCTGGGAGACAGCAAGGTCCTTCCTAGATAGAAGCCAGAAAGTCAGCACAAACAAAGTAATTCTCGCACTGCCAGTATCATAAAGAAGTCGTAGGCACCTTTTTATAATGACAGAGTATTCTTAATAAAAGCTTCAAGCAGGTTTTACAGCCGCATATTATCCAATGAAACCAGTAATAAACAGCGCTGTAGAATTATTTAGTGCAACTCCAATATGCCGAGAGTCTCAACCTGGGTTTTATTTATCACACAGGCTAAAATGTTTGTTCTTGGCTTTACAGTAGCAGCCAAGCCTGTAGCTATCTTTTATCCCAGCACACTGCCATCTGGATATTGATACTTTGCTATGGGATATGAAAGGAGAGCATAGTTACCTAATACAGCTTAATTGAAAACACAAGACCTACATATTATACCATGCATTATTCTACACAAAATTAAATCTGAAGGGCATGAAAATTTCTGTAGATGTCAGCAGAGAATATTTCAGAGGTAAATGCTGTGTACTTGATCTGTGCTAGAAATGCTAAGAAATACTGTGAAAAATATGTGCTTACGAAAAGAAAAAGCTCGTTTTTGCTCTGTTGGGAAAAAAGATATTGCTCAGGAAGGTGCATCTCCTTCAGGAAAAGCAGGAGAGTCATCAGTCACATGTTTATTAGTACAGTAAACTCTGTTATGGTGATCCATATTCACCTTGAAAGGTCCAATTGGTTTGTTTTTTTCCTCAAGCAATGATTTATATAATAAAAAAAGAAAATAATATGCTGGTTCTACAAATACATTCACTTTAATGTGCAAAAAACAGCTTCAAGAACCATCTACATCTGCACTACCCACATTAAGGAATACAGACTAAAAAGTTCTAATGTTAATAAAACCCCAGAAATTATGAACTGTTAAAAAGAATTCCTTGGGCGCAAGACCAGAAAGGCTACCTGGCTTTATGTATCTCCTCAGAGAGGTACTGCTGAGCTCTTGCAAACACTAGTCATAAGGACTGCAAATATATGTAAGTAAAGTAGATAAAGCACAAAATCTTTGGAACACAACACTGCTATTAAGTCACTCACCTCTAACACCCACACTGGAGGCCAGATTCCAGCTACAGGAGCTCCCACCACGCTGCAGCACCTGCAGGCAAAAAGGGAATTTGCCACCATGAGGGAAGCTATGGGCTCACGTACAATCCCATAAAACAGCACAGGGAGCCACAGTCACCCTTCCCACTGAGCTGCTCCTCATTCACTATAAGAGCCAACTAACAGTCGATGTGGTTGCTTTAAGTGAAACACTTGTTTTAGACATGAAAGAAAGCAGTTTTTCATTTTTCACTCAGAGTCCATTTTCTGCATATGTCCATGGAACTGTAAGTAAAATAAACCCTAAAGACATTCTTAACTTAGTCCATACTATGCCAAAAAATTCAAGCAAATAATGCCATTTAAGTTAATTACAGGAAACTTCAAGGGAACTGAAATATAGTTTCAGGTTCTCCCATGATACTGTCAAGATCTTTGGAGTTACATGCTCAGTACAATAACTAGGTGCTTGAAAGGCTTGTCAGCTGCCCTTCTGTATTTTATTCCATGCACTAAAAAGGCTGCTGAAGCAATTTAAAAAAAAAAAACAAACAAAAAAAAGACTGGAACTGATAATCAGGTTTCTTTTAGCAGACAAGAAGTGATTTAAAAATAGAAAGACTTGGAGAGAAAAACAAAACTCTAAGCTACCTAATACCCAAATGCTAGGCACAGAAGAGTTATTCTAGGTGTTCACGAGTTTACACCTCACTCTCAGACCACAAACACAGAGAGCGTGAACAAGGAGCATCTCGGGCAAAGGAAGTGCAGGCAGAAGAAACAACAGAGCAGCTGAGGGTGTCCTGAGAGAGCTCCTCTGGGATCCTTTACCCAGGCTGAGAGCCACAGAACAGCGGCACTTCCACTGCCTGACCCTGGAACGCCCAGCGCCACACCTGAGGGGAGCGGCAGCAGCGTCTGCAGGAAAGGGCCCCTAAGTTTTACAGCCAATATTTTACATGCATTCCTTTAGGTCTTCACAGTTAATAATGTATTGATTTAACATAAAAAGACACAGGCCCCTCCCTCCTCTTTGCACGCGAATTAGTTTTACTTCTATGGTAGGGCAAAGATGAGAAAGAAAATTTTCTTTTCTCTTCATGCCTAGTTAAAAAAATGAATATTCACATGTATTTCTTTTTCTCTGTTGTGAATTGTTAATACTTTTAAATATACTGTATAAAACATCTCTTATCAGATGTTTCCAGCAGCAACTTCCACAACCATCTGAGTCTCACAGCTTTTTTTATTAGGACAGCTTTAAATGAAATAACTCTTGTAGGAGAATTACTTTTTAATTTTTTTTTTTTTTCTTTAAGAGGATTCCCTTTAGGATCAGACACAGATCTCTTGGTAATATCATCACAAATTGAACTGGAGAAACAAATTCAGTGTCTAAGGTCAGGTATTCTGATAAAGAAATACCAAAAAGGTTTTGAGAAAACAGCCTCCTTCTCATCTACCCCTGTAAAAAAAAAAAAAAAA
>VYZR01110388.1:5148-17860 GCA_013400675.1 Oxylabes madagascariensis | reverse complement strand
TCTAACATTCTGAACTAAAAGAAAAACATTTTTTCAAGTTAAATGCCCAAGTGTTTTCAGTAATATCTCAAAATAGTGTTCTCATTTCTGCATTTTCACCTGTGCCTCAAAATTGCTATTAGCTAAATGCCCTTTTGTTTAAGATTTAATAATATGTCAGATGTGCTCTTGAATAAAAATTATCTGTAATTCTATCTTATGAACCTTCTTACTGATTTCTCATATCATCAGGCTTTGCTAGTTTTCCTTCTAGTAATTTAAACCAAGAGATGCTTCTCATGTTCTTTGTTTAACTCTATTGCTTTGCTTTTAACCTCAGGAATACAGCTTAATTTCTCAACACTAAAAAAAAAAATCTTTTCATTTCCTCATCTGAATTGCCTTCCTTAGCTCAGGCGATAAATATTTGTATTCTGTACTTCAGCTTTAGTGACCTAATTTATGGCAACAGTCTCTGCCTTTCCATGCCAATTTGAGAGTATGAAGAATACAAGATGACAAAGCCAGTCTGAAATCTTCTGAAGAAAAAGAATTACAACCCTGAAAGGGAAGAGAAGGAAAAAAATAAAAACCAAACAAAACCCACAACAAAACACAAAACCACCCAAAACTTTGGCTAAAAGTAAGTTACTGTCTACTTATCTGGAAAATGCAGCCCAGTCCTGAGTACAGTTACAAAATATGCTGCAGATGAAGCCCATTTGTTGATTTTGCCTAGAGCAAAGTAGTATTTAATTACTGAACTACAAATCTCCTCCCCAAAGTCATATGCTGTGTGGCCCAGAGGGCTGGAATTCTGGATGTTACAGCATAGACACAAGTGACAGCATACCCAATATTGCATTTCCGCGGCTACGGCTACAAAGCTGCACACTTCTGTGATTTCTAGAGTTGAAAATACATCTTCCTGGACAGCTACAGGGCATCTTGCAGTGATTTTTGGCAGCCACATTTTGTAAATCCCTAGGCTGACCAAAGATACAGGGATATTTCTGGTATTGACACTTCATTCAACACTTCAGGTGCTTAAAACTTTTTTTCGTTTCATTATTACAATGCAACACCAGAAGAAATGATGTTTGGGGAAGATTTTTCTCCTTATTTCCTATATCAGAATAGTAAAGATATTGTTTGTTAGTATTTTAAAGTCTTTTCAGCTCTCTGGGTAACAATGGAAGAAGACACAGACGGACTAAAGGATCTTCAGAGCTCCATTCCAACACCAATCATTCTGTGACAGCTCTTTAAAGGCACAACTCTCCTGCATGACAATTACAACCTAGTCCTGACACATCCTTCTGCAGACGCAAATATGTTCCTTTATAACTTAAAAGCCAAACTCAGCTGCTCAGAACATGCAGTAAAACCTCCAGCAGTAAATTTTGCCTCACTTTTAATTACTTCATGAAAACCATCCGTCCCTGATTGCCCACAAGATCGCAAGCCCAAACATCTTGTTTGGTGAAGGAATTTTAATCACAGAGCTCAGGCTCCCTGATGGAGACAAACTGGGATTAAATGAAAACTGTCCAGACATAGTAACTCAAAGGTTAAACCACCATCCTCTTTCAATACTTAAATAATTATCAGAACACACCAGGAAATATAGCTAAACATTATGAAATGCCCCTTGACCAATTGTCTAATCCAGACCAAAGGCATTTTTAGAAAGGAAGAATCCGTGGCTTGATGGGATGACCTTCAGGGTTAGACTATCCTACCCACACACAGGTTGGACAGATGATTATGGCAGCAAAACTGGAAATGTGGCCTTTGTAAAACTGGTTAGAAAGTGATTGGTCCTGACTGATGACCAGAACTAGCAGAATCACCTGAGGGAGCGTTAATGTAGGTTTGGCCAGCATGGATTACTTCAAGATGACCTGCAAGGTCCAAATTCCAGGCTAAATATATCTCTGTAATGGAGAGGGAAGCACCAGACGAATGCTTGGCATTCCTCCAGGGAGAGACATCTGTCCCTCAAAAGGGAAAATCGTCTTATTAGAGAGGTATTTCAGGAACAGTGCTAACATCAAACAACAAGCTCTGCAGCTTCCCTTCTTAGGCCATTAGAAGGGTGTCCCTTTAGACAGAGCTACAGTCCTTCAGGAATACCTAATTCCAATAAATAAAGACTTCTGCAATCAAACTTTTAGACCCTGTCTCAAGAAGGCTTTGTGAAATTGTTCAATGGCTTTACTAAGTGCTAAAATAGCTGCCTGCTAATGCTGCCTGGATCTAGACACAGAACAGCTGCTGGAATCAAGTCCAAGAAAGGTGAAAACTGGAAAAAGCCTTTTCTGCAACATTGTTTAAAATCCTCTGTATGCCTTTTTGGCACGCACCTGGTTTTAACTGTATGGCTGCTGATCTCCTGTGCCGCATTAAAGCCTTTGCAAGAAATTAATTATGGATGAATGTGGGAGCACACCCATTAAACCTCGCTTGGATCACACTGTGTAAGAAATTCTGAGAAAATAACAGATTGAGAAGAGCCCTTGAGTCAGTCAAAATGAGCCCTATCAAGGGCTTCTGCTGAGATTACGGTGGGGAGGGGCAAGGTCCAAAAATGCTTTTTTATTTGTGAACACCATCACTGAAAATAAACACAACTCTTGTGGTTCAATCTTTTTGATTAAGAACCTGTAGAAATTAACAGTTAAATGGGGTTAAAAATCTCCATACCGTGCTAAGTTTCTGCTCTCACTTGATTTATTCTCATTTTCACTGCTAGAAAACCCATTAAATAACGTGGCCTGTAAGTCTGATCAGGAACATTCCATTTTTTCCAATATGTTCTTCCTGATGTTCCCACAATAGATCATTCAGGGCTCTAAGGGACTGTGTCAATTGAATTGAATGATGTGGTCGCCTGCTGGTACATAAATGCAAAAGCAAAGCTGAGGGGGTTTATTTTCAAAACAGGAGACATTGATCCTGTGACAATGTTCCATTACCCTGACTTTATTTCTATTAGAGACAGTGATTACATCTACATCAATTGCTCGAGCTGATGGATACTGGGGCACTATCAGTGACACAGTTTTTCACTGGGCTGCGCCTGGATGCTGATGGCTTACAAAAGAAGACTCATTTCCAACTACTGCTACTTATTTCTCCATGGAAAACCGCTGAAGTTTGGGCAGACTTTAGTAATTAGACAGGTTTCAGTTGTCTGTGGTTTTTTGTGGGGGGGGTTTTGTGTGTTCTGTAAATCTTATTGTGGAATGGTGATTAGTGACTGTATAGTCTGGCATGGGTTCTATTTGTTATGATTAAAATATTTACATTGCTACCTGCTGGTAATAAAACAGCAGATGTAGCTCGCAGAAGCAGCTGTGGGAAGGTATTTTTGCACTCCTACAACAGCAGCCCTATCTTGACTGGGAATTTTTTCGTACAACTGTATGGGCTCCCCTTCCCTTTTCATGCAGTGTCACCCTTTTGCAGCTTCTGTCCACTGCTCTTGCAATCTTTCCCAAGCTGGTGATCCATCTTCCAGCTTTCATCTCTTGATCTGACATCCGATCTCAAGCCTGTGGTCACACATTTGCCCTGGTTTTCACCTCCTCACCATGCAGTGCCTACACATACCCTGCACTCCTAAACCCATCTCTCCATCTGCTCTCCAGAGCATTCATCTGTACCTCCTTCAGTCACTCCGTTTTCCATGTCCTTCTTTCATTACTTTTCCATTACAACAGAAGTTGTTACCATTTTCGCACAAATAAATTCTGCTGGTTGAAAAAAAAGTTCAATTCATGATCAACAACAGTGTTTTCTAGTCCAAGTAAAGCCTGCTCGTTTTATTTGTCCTTGTTTGTTTAGCCTGGTGCCCTGAGTCATGTCCTGAACCGCCTGCAGGAGAAAGGCCTTTGTCTGACTCACTTGTGTATTTACCAGAATGGGTTCCCTCACTCTCGATAAGGAAGTTTTTTTAATGTTGCCATAACAACAAGAATTCGAGGTGATTGGGAGTGACACCTGCGCAGAGTAACCACGCACAGCACTGCTCTGAGCTCCCAGCACCTGCACAGGTGCAGAAACTGGGACCAGAACGGGTCTGCCAGAGACAACAACCAGCACCTCCTCCCTGCCCCGAGCTGGTGCCTACAACTCAGCACCACGGGTTAGCTGGGCACCTCCTCGCTCAACTCGATCTCACATTGCACATCTAGAGCTCCTGCACAACCAACAGCAAAATAAAGACTCCAAATTGTGCTCTGTGGTGTGAATGTGCAAGGCTGAGCCTGCAGGGGTCCAAGCAGCCCTTGCCCAGCAGTTCTGAGAGCAGTGAATTCTGCTAGAGTCTAAGTTTGGAAACACTCACTGGTGGTCACTCCTGCCTGATGGTGTTGGAATAGGCTTTTTTGCAAACCACTGTATTTTTGGGTTTCATTAAGGTTGGTATTACTTGGGTAACTATACCAAATTTCTGCAGGTCTTTGGGAACTGGTTTCTCTTTCCTAGGGAAAAACCAAATTAAAACTAAAAACCAAACACGCATCAGTCTGGGCACAGACAGCTCCATGAACATGACCTTTTCCAACAAAGGATCCAAGGATCCATTCCCTCATTTACCCTGCCCCTCAGGTGTGAGCCTGAACACTCTCACCTCAGCTCTTTAAGCACCTACAGAGTTATTTGCAAGTGCAGGTATTATTTTCAGGGTAAGAAGTTGACAGAACTACTCCATAAATAATATTGACCATGTGAATGGAGCAGGAGCAGCATTTCCTGGAGTGGAAGGATGCTCTGTGTGTGTGTGTGTGTGAGCATCTTTCCTGACCCATACATTGTTTTAGGAAAGATCTGGGATCATCAGGCACAGTACAGCTTCAGCAATGTTGATGATATAAACACATGAAAAAGAGAGAGGCAGTAACGAGGTGCTCAGTGCACAGAACAGGTCTTGGAGAGGCTTTGATCCATTCTAAACGCAAATAAACCCAGCTTATTTCCCCATTGTTAAGCCTAGTCTTTTATGCCTTTCCCATGAGAAAAGAAGTTTTGGAATTATGTACTCTGGCAGAATCTAGTTTGGGAATAAATAATTTTTCTGAAATTCCTTTGTGATGCATAAAAGCTGCCAATTCTTATCCTGAGGCAGATGTCTTGTTGAACAGTAACAGCTCTGAGTCCTGGGTTTCTGAAAAATTAAGGATGAAACACAGAACTCCTATGAGGGAATACCATAATGGGGTGAAAAAAGGGAAAAAACTAAACCCAACAACCCCACAGGACATAGAGAAGATCCTTTAGTTACAATTTATTGAAATTTCAAGTCAAGAAAATGTGAACTGTTAACAAGGAAAGATAATTTCCCGCTTTAGTGGCCATTAATCACAGAGTCAGCTCAAGAGCAGCTACATCAGAACCTGCTACTTACTGAAGAGGAGGCCAGATTTCTTTGTCTCTTTTTAAATCTGGGATGAAGAAAAAGAAGAGAGTGCCCTTTGGACAGGGAAAACAATTAGTTATACTAACAATGCAGGGGCTTGTTGTGGATTTTTTAACAAAGAACCTTGAATACTCTGACTTCTTTGGACAAGGTCAGTATCACTCATGAGTTGTGGATTAATGGCAAACAGGTAGATTGGCACTTGCAAACATTAATAGCAGAAATGCACGGCACTTTAAACAAGCTTTTCTTCATTTACTCAGTATTAAACATGCTAAAAATCTATTGTAGTTGGCCAGCAGAATTAGGTATTGAAAATATAGGCCAACATTCATCATATTTAGTATTCAAACTTTTCCACAGCCATGAAACATATCCTAAAGCCCGGAATAAATTAAATGTAAACTGACAAGTTCTTCTAGCCCCAATATGTTCACCTCAAGAGATTTAAAGACGCACAACTCACAACTGACTGCAGCATTATGCATGAATGAAGTTCT
The DNA here is from genome assembly GCA_013400675.1 of Oxylabes madagascariensis. Classification (NCBI taxonomy): domain Eukaryota; kingdom Metazoa; phylum Chordata; class Aves; order Passeriformes; family Timaliidae; genus Oxylabes; species Oxylabes madagascariensis. Next base: position 11,959 of record VYZR01110388.1, on the reverse strand, counting down.
AAAGAAAGCTTAAGAAAGTTTACCCTCAGATTAAAAACTCAACTCTTTGCTTTGCCCAAGCAGTTTCACATCCACCTCTGTTCACTAAAGCAGCCTGAAAAGAGCCTGTGGGAATCGGCAGGTAAATAACCACGATGCGTGCAGGATCTTCAAAAAAGCGGAAACCCTCCCCACTTTTTGCAAGACCAAAAGTCATAGATAACGTGTGTCTGCAATTGGTCACATGAATGCAAACCCAGAATACGTGTGAATCTCCAAGAGCTATGTCTACTCCCACACTCCTGCACTATCCCTGCCCTACTGGTTGCTAATCTACAAAAAAAGCCTCCTTTCCTCATACCACTCCACCAATGCCACCTACAACACCATCTTATTCTTAAATAAAACCAAAAGCAACACCAGTATTAAAAAGTACAGACCACAGCTCTGAGTCTTTGAGAAGCCATCTTAGAACTACATTTCTGTTCAGGAATAATCGAACTGCAGTGTCTGAGGACAAACAACAGAAATGAGTTACCAGCGTAAACATCAGGTGCAAAGGGGACCTATACAACCATCTTCACCTAATTTTTTTTTTAAATAATTAAAGACCAATTAGCAGAGAAAAAAAAATTCAATCAGATAGTCCTCATTTGTAAAAAATATGCACAAATTAAAATAAATTTAACACTTATGAATTTAGTTCAGAAAAAGGGCCTATGAAGTGGATCAGAAACCAGCTGTATTCACTTTGGCACCACAAGATTTAACTTCAGGTGAACTTTGAAGTAAGGCAGCTAAATTTTCCAGAAGCACCTAGATCACTTAGATGCCATATCAGAATTATTTCTAATGAAGAACAGGATGTGAAGTTCTGGCCTTTTGTGGCTACTTCTTACCAAGACTCATCTCTCAAAAGCCATGAAAGAAATTAAGAAATAAACATTGTCCGACAAACATCGTTTTTGGTATTCAAAGAGGCAAAGCTCTTCTTATTTGTTAAACTTAAATATTACAGAAGGGGTTTAATGCCCATGATCTCAGCCCTGCTACAGACACTGGGCATGGCCAGTGACAAACACAAGCGACTGCAGCTGCAGACAGCACTGATTCACTGTCCGAGGCAGTGACACAGCATCATCACGGTACTCATCCTGTTTTCCATTTGCAACCCAAAATACCAGGAATGTGAGACCAGTGTAAAAATTCCCATTTCTTCTTTCACTGCTCTGTATGCCAATCTGCAATACTCTTGTGATCTATCATGGAGTAATAGAGGAAAAAAGCAACAGAAACCCCAGCAACATCTCGGAGCTGCTGAGGCAGCCGGGAAGGAGGAGCGTGTTCCTGAGACAGCTCTGGAAAAGGTGGCCCAGAGGTGGGGTAGGGGTCGCTCATTAGGGCAGAGCGCTGCTTTGCTTTTACAAAATGGAAGATTGGGCATTCCTGGGCCACCATTCTGTCACCATGGTCCCCTCAGGGCCGTCACTGCCTCCTGCACAGGGCTCAGGAGCAGCAGGGTGATGACCAAGGGATGCGAGGGGCAGGGCAGTGACCCTTGGTCCGGTCCCACTGTGAGACCAGACACCCAACTGCACAACACCAGGCCCTGGTGGGCACACAGGCAGCTCTGACAAAAACACCTCACCCCCAAGAACTCTGCCACAAGGGACAGATTGTTTTCCAAGCCTGCAAGTCTCTCTCCCCCAAATTTATAGAATTTTTCAGTTCCGGCTACAAGAACCACCCTCAATGCAATTCCATCTCTGCATCCCTACGTCCTACTCTGTACCATACCTCAGATCTGACTGTGGAGGTTTTCATGAACAAAACCTGTACTGTCTAGGTATTAGGGCTGTGTATTTTGGCAGAAACATCTCCATCTATATTAGCTATACCCAAAGTTCAATAAGAAGTCGTATTGATTTTTCCCTTCAAGAACATATACATATATATTTGATGAAAAACTCACTCATGTCTCCAAAAATTGTCTAGACATTAAACTGATCGCCCTCCTGCCTTCAGCATCTGCTTTTTATTTTTTCCCTCAAAATGAAGCTGTACCAAGGGTCTTTTGACAGAATATTAAGAATAGCATGTATGCTGAGGTGACATGCCTATAATACATGGAAAAGGCACAAGACGCTGTCAGTGCCATCAGCCTCCTTGACCAGATTTTCCACAGCCTGCAATATACTTTTTTTTTTTTAACTGGGAACTGTTCCAATATCTGAATCATCAAGAGAAGTCTTTTCTTTTACAGAAAGCCCTGAAAAATAAAAACAAGCTTCTTTCCTTTCCTGTAGAAATTGGAATATTTTGCCTAACTCAAATTATCCCACACTAAGGACAACTTTGAATAAATGCCAAGTTCTGATACTTCATCAGTGCTTAAGTCTAAAGGCATATTTATACTACTGTAAAGGAAAAATTCCCAGAGATTGGATGATCGTGCCTGCCATAACACAGCCCCAGACGGCTCCTACACATTGCAAAGTCACCTGCATCTCTAGAAGTAATTGCATTGTTGATTTTAGAAGATTAAAGCAGCATACCAAATGTTCCTCTTGCTAATTTGGCACTCTACAGAAGGTCTAACTGGTAAAAGGAGCCTGAACACACCTGTAGAAGAATATATAATGACGTTCAAAAAATACATTTAAAAGCAGTTAAAAAGAACACTACTTTGCCTTTCTGTATAGCACATGGGATATAAAAAAGCCATACTAAAGCAGCCTGTGGTATAGAAAGTTTTTGTTTTGTGAAGGAATAATCCTCCTGAGCTGTATGCAAAAACCTGCCTGAGTGCCTATACCTACACATAAAACCCGTAAAATTTAAAGCTGTTGGCTTTGTACAGTAGAAGCAGGAGAGTGTACTGAAGAAACTTATCAAATGGGCTGAAAGTCACAAGGGATCCAATTAAGATAAAAAGTTCAAACCCAGGACATTTCCTCTTCTTTCTGACTGATCAGGCCAACATCAGACATCTGTTCTCACTAATTTTTTAATTAATCCCCTTTGAAGCAAACTATTCAAAACCTGACAATACCTCATCTGTCTGATGAGGACCCCCCTCCAGCAGAAGGTGCTATTTTGAATTAAAATACTCCTCCACTGATGCGGTTGGAAACACAACCATAGCTTTGTGCAGAAAAACCAGTTCTGCTGAGTCAAGCTAAAACATTAGCAGAGATGGAAATACACCCTGCCTTGTAACTGCAGGCCACTATTACACAGGCAGCTGCACTGGAATGGTCTGCAGCTTGTCCCACAAGTGACCTCTACGCTGCTTTTTGCAGAATTAACCAATCACAGTAACTACTTCTGCTAGTTCAGAGTCAAACAAATTAGATAAGATGGCTTTTCACAAAAAGAAGCTCACCGTCTTTGGTCATCTTTACCTCATCTCAAACAGATTCTGTGCATGTAAAATTCTGCTCACCCATTTCCAGTAATGGGAGCATTATTTGAAAATAAAGAGATGATAGAGAGGAAGAAGTCCATGACTTCTCCAGATGACATTATACTTTAATAAGTACTGCACAAATTGCTCACAACATCTTGAAAAATTTTCAGTATTTCTCAGACTCCAAAGAGCTCCCATCATCTTTCTTTTCTTACAATATTTATAAAGCTATGATGTTTTTACTTTGCAGAATTGCCATTTAACATTCTTGAGTGATGCTACTCAAACCTTCCCAAAGCCATTTCTCTCCTGTAAATCTGTAAGCCCATTTTCTGCCACTCCAAGACTTAGAAACTCTAAAGCAAGCCTACATTCTTAAGGCATTATAGGAGTGGAAATCACACAGCGTGAGTAGTACCATGCCCAATTATTTTAGATAAACCAACCTAATGCAATGGCAGAAGGGAAAATGACTTCAGTCTTTATTTACTCACAACTTGCAAAACCTTTTGCTTCCTTCATTTATCAGTCCAGAGACTTCTCAAGCAAGGACACCCCACTCTCTCCTCAGTATCTCCAACACATAAAAAACACAAACCTTATTTGTTTCTTAGCTTGACTGGAAAATCCCATTGAGAAATTTTTGTGGACCCCACCTTGTTTTTAAAATTACACATGGATACAGATAAATCCAGAAGAATATTGAAATACATTCTAGCCTCACTGCCTTCAACTGCTTAAGTGACGTGTTGGAGCAGAGCCAGCACAACACTACCCTGCAAGGCCACAAAGAACATCAGCAATATCCTTCTCCACCTTGTGGGGGTCAGCTTGCAAGGTAAGGTTTGTTAAAACAAATTCCCTCTGTCTTTTGAGTGCCCTCTAATGACCTGAGACCGCACACAAAGAGAGCTTGCCAAAAATTTTAAGGGATTGTGAATTTAAAAAAAAAAAAAAAAGGGGGGGGGGGGGGTGCTGGGCAAAGAAAAGACATCTGCTACACCCACAAGACATTTGTTAAATTATGGTATATATTAAAAATTCTACAGATACAAGTGTGGTCTCAGTTATCTCCTGCTGAAAGAACAAATGCTCAGTTGTGCTCTAGCACAATACTTGAGCACGGCTGCTGGTAGCCTGGTACACAAGGAATTTTCCCTTTCTAAGAATAAGCAGAGGTAATCTCATCTCCCTTGTAACTCTAGCCATGGAGAAGAGATAAGAAAATATATTTAAGGAAAGTTTCCAAAATCAAAAGAAATGATACAGGGATTGTAGTTACATACATTTAAAGAAAATAACTGCAAAATCATGACTGTACATCACATTTAACAAGACACTAACAACAGCACACAGTCTGGATATTTGCCCTCTGAACCACACACTTGTATTTTCCTTTAGGAAGACAAGACTTTAGCACTTGAAAAAAACATACTGTAATCAAAATACAGTCATTTTACACCCTTTTTAAAGAACTGATACAAACTGAGGCAATAGTGACTCCACACTTCAGGGAGACAATACAGTTTTTACAATGTGTTTTGACAAAAGGTCTATTTATTAATATTTCCATACTGTGAATTGATGCGTTATAACTCTCAACAAAACAAATACAGATTTACACAAGACACTAACAGCTCCAAAAGGAGCTGTTAAAGATCATTGAATAAAAGAAAACTTAATGTAAGGATTCAGTGAACTGCAGAAACTGATACCTAACAAATACTGTAAATGCACGTAATACTAAATTGTACCAAACTACAGTCCACTTTTATGACAAATAAATAGATAAATCATTGAGTGTCCTTACCAGAACTACTCTCTGAAACCCCACAAAATTGTGATGTGGCAGCAGTACAGCCCTTGGTATTACACCACCTGTAACACAAACCATATTATGATAGTTTCTATAAATATTTATTTTAAAGGATGAAAAAAGGATAAAAGCTATTTTTCTACCAGTCTTTTTACTGAAAGAATTAAAACAACATTCAGTTTCCTACTGATAACAATATATGCTTAGTTAAGAAAATAAACAAAAATTAGAGACCTTGATTATTTACATGGAATTTATTTAAAAAACAAATTACAGTCACAGTTTCAACTCTATCCTCTTCTCACTCTTTTAGTTGAAAGCAAATCCCCACCACAGAACAGCACTTTAGCTTCAAAGGAATTTCTGTTCTTTTTGTCTGTCCACATTGACAAAGGGGAATTCTAGGAGACTCCAGAAAAAAGTTTACAAAGGGGTAAGTATTGATGCAATAGATATTGCAGTGTTAACCAATACATACTAAAATGATTCCATAGGAAGATAAAAACTAGGAAACACAAGGCCATGGTCAAACCATCCAGTGTTTTCAAAAGTGACCATTCAGGAGCTGAATTTCACATCAACAAATTATAAAGAGTGAGTTATATAAACAATCCTTAAAATACTCTCATTAAGTTAATTTCTACAGGCGACTTCAAAATTTAAACAGTCCCCAGGAATACATTACGCACCTGTGATCAGAATAATTACTGATCCTGTATTTGTGTAACATGTGATTCCTACCACCAATATTCATTACAGATTAAATCATTAGAAAGTGATCTTATGTAAACTAAGGGATTAAGGAGAAGACTTGAAGGCAGAAGCACAAAAACACTGTCTGGGCATCACAAGAAAAGAATCCACATGTCAAAAAATGCTGTTTGAAGCAGGATTCACTCAATAGTAAAACAGCTAACTCTGCCCTCTGGAAGAGGACCTGGAAAAGAACAAACAAGTTTCTAAGCACTAAACTCCAGCTACAAAGGCTCACAAAATACATTACAAATAACACTAAAACTTCCCAAGCACCTCCTTAATACTAGGATTAAAATCAAGGAAGACAACACGTGCCTTAAACAGGACTTAACATTTCAGACTTTCCATCATCCTAAAAGCAACCACTGACCTCTAAGAAACCCTCTGCTATTTAGTCTGTTGCTAAGCTCAGAAAGACTTGAAAATGTTTTTTCCTCTTTTGATTGGGGAACCTCAGGGTATTTTGGTCAGCAATCATTTTTCCATGTTTAAATTCCCAAGAGAATCAAGTAAACTTCTCCTCTTTCCCTCTGGAAAAGCCTCCAGCAGCCAAATGGACAATAATTTCCAAAAACCATACTCCCACTCTGGACTGGAAAAGTGTCCTGGGTCCTCCTTGTAACACTGACAGCAGTTCACAAGAACTAAGTGAAAAGGTCCTGACCCTCTAATGTAATTTTAATTCTCTGCTAGGCTATTATGTACTGCTTTGATCATTTCTACAAGCCTAACTGTATATGCCAACTGCATTGCTAAAATTTAATTTGGAAAAAACAATCAGAAGCAAAGTTTAAAAAGCTTATAAAATTTTAACTCCCAAGTGCAAAAGGTCATTAAAAGGGGATGTTGAT